>OU426980.1:89226678-89399178 GCA_911387785.2 Aelia acuminata | reverse complement strand
ATTTTTAAGAATTATAATCAGGAATTTAAAAAAAATTATTTATGAAATTGATTTTCAACTTCTTTTAGAAGACCCAGGAAACTGAAAAGTCGGACATTTTGATGTTTTTGTATTTACTTTTATTTTATTTATCCATTTTCTTTTTTCTGATAAATCCATATTTTTTTTTTATTTGTTCTGCTTGGGATATCATATGTTTGTTTATTTATTTAATGTCACTTTATGCTGCTATGGCTAATCGGATGATGCTACGTTGGGTATCCTAAATTTTGCTAATCCAGGTATAATTACGGTAGGGATCTTTAACTAGTTCCTGACATCGTACAGGCTCGGGACCTCCATTTTACGTCTCATCCGAAGGTCGGTATAGCCTAGGATTTTTAGCTTCCTTTAAAAAATCCTAGTGCCGTCTGCCGGGCTAGAAACCCGCTACTTTGTGTTTTGTAGTTGACAATGCTAACGACTACACCACAGGTGAATCCTCCATTTGTTCGTTAATTGTACTCGATAATTTGGTTTTTGATATTCCTTTAATAAATAATTCATGCTTTACCAACTTATATAACAAATTATATAATTGTAAATTTATGAAATTGTAAAATTTAATGTATGGATACATGTATTATGTCTAGTGAATGGAGCATGTACTAATTAACAAATACAGAGCTCTCGTACAGGGAAAGGAAGAACAAATAAATCTATAGTGCTTTGGTTGCAAATTTTTATATCTTTTATATAAAAATGCAAGGGTCGTATTTTAGTTACCTCAAAACTCGAAGAGTAGCGAATGGAAAATTTTACAGAACGTGCTTTTTAGCCAAATAACAGCCATATCTAGTTTTTATGCTAATACATCCAATGGAAAAAAATGTAATAAAGAATTTTTAAAAAAATTGTTTTTCTTTTGTCCATTATTTTGTGAACAATTATAGTCATTGTTACAAAATGAAAAAGAATTCACGGAACTACGACAAATATTTATATAGTTCCGGCTTATTTTTGCTTTGATCCAATATTTCTACGATTTTTTATACCGTTATATGTGTTAATATCCCCGATGGAATACACAATGTTTCTTCCTGTTCAGTAGAGGAGTGTAACTAAAATATAGAATTTAAAAAACGTCAAGTAAGATTTATAAACCATTCTCATTCTCCAGTAATTTAAAGTAGGCTACTATGATGATTTGGGTTGGTAAATTTCGCCAAAATATATTTATTTACCTATAATTTAATCACTTATAAGACATTCAGTTCTTGAGACTATATTGTTCAACAGGATATCAAGAAGGGGACCAAATTAGTCTCAACAATACATTTTTTTATTTATAAGACGTTTCGGCTCTTTTGAGCCATCTTCAGTTCTAAAAACATTTAACAATACAATTAATAAATCAAAAATATTTGTAAATACAATCATTTAGGATTTGTATTTAATATATACAGAACAGCAAAACAGGCAGACAAATCATTTGAAGTCACACAGGGCAGATACAACTCTCAACCAATGTTCCCTAACCCCAAGACACCCAAAACACTCAGGGTGAGCAAAGTCCAATTCATTATAGTACACCCTCCAGCAAAGGCCTA
The DNA here is from genome assembly GCA_911387785.2 of Aelia acuminata. Taxonomy (NCBI): domain Eukaryota; kingdom Metazoa; phylum Arthropoda; class Insecta; order Hemiptera; family Pentatomidae; genus Aelia; species Aelia acuminata. The sequence continues at coordinate 89,397,589 of OU426980.1, read as the reverse complement.
TTATTTAGAAGGCCCAAAACTATATCATGTACATCAGCTGTATACTTCCAATTAAAATTAATGACCCATGCAATCCATATAAACTTAAGTATTAATTTTTCTTAATATTTCCCCATATTGTATATTGAGACCTTTAGTGTCTGTTTTAAAATTGACAGACTTGTCAATATTTTCTGCAATATACATTGCTTCTAATAACTTCCTCTTTTTGTTATTACTTTCTTTATGTAAAATGTGGGCCCCCTCAAAGTATAATTTAATATTACAGTAAGCCACAGCAAAGCGTTTAGCTATTATCATTTTTTTTTTTCTGTTATCTTCGCCTCTACCCTTTAGGGTCATTGGCGCTATGTTCAATTATATTTTGTTGTAATACGTGATTTCTTTTAAGTAATTTAACAAAGTTTCTATATTTTCCTCGTCGTCCTTTAAAAATTCGTTTAGTGTTTTTTCTACGTTTAGTTTTTTCCGGACATCTTTGTATTTTGCACATTTTATTAGAAGGTGTTTCACCGTTTGGGGTAAATTATCACATTCTTGGCATGTGGGTGCCTCAAGTCCTCGGAGAAGATATTCGTGCGTGAATTGGCAATGCCCAATTCTGATAAGACATACTATGATTTCTTTCCTTCTCGAGATTCTCGAGTTCGTGGTCCACTTTTTGCAATCTAGTTTTACTTCAGATAGTTTGGACTGTTCGTTCCTCCACCTCAAATCCCAAATTTTGTTTTGGTTTCTTTTCAATTGGTGCAGCCAGTCCTCTTTTGTGACTTCTTTTAATGTTATCACATTCTCTGATTCTCCCAGTCAGGTTATATTTGCTGCTTGATCGGCTGCCTCATTCCACTTTATTCCTTTGTGGGATGGTGCCCAAATGAAAATTACTTTTTTTGCCATCGACTCCAGTTCCCACCGTATGTTTATTATTTCTCGAATAAGAGAGTTACTGGGGTTCCGACTGTTGATCGCCGCTAAGACGCTTAGGGAGTCTGTAATGATAACTGATCTGTTTATTTCTGATTCTGCAATCCAATTCAGGGCTTTCATAATTGCTGTAGCCTCTCCGGTGAAGATAGAGAGTGCCCCTGGTTAGTAATACAAGAATCGATTTTGGGGAGTGTAAACTGCGCAGCCTACACTGTTTTCTAATTTGGAGGCGTCAGTGTATACAACTTTAAATTCATTGTATTTCTCTAGGAGCTGGAGGAATGACTTTTGGATAATTAAAGGGCATTCCTTTGAGCATTGTTTCATTGATTTATCAATAATTGGTCTCTTTTTTTCCCACCCTGGTAGTTTTAAATTTGGTATTGGTCTTATGTTCAGATCTACGTTTACGTGTTGCATAAAGTTCTTAATCATTTCTTTGAAAGCGTTGCCTCTAATATTTCTAAGTCGTAGTGTTTCCGATTCCTCTCCAAATAGGATCCGATTTAAGGGGTGTTGGGGATGCATTTTCAATTTTGAGATATACTTCAATGAAAGATATTCTCTTCGCATGTACAGGGATGGTTCTCCTGACTCAGCATATAAACTTTCAGCTGGTGAAGTTCGGTAAGCTCCTGTACATATTCTTAGAGCTGAATTGTGTATGGAATCCAACATCTTTAATGCTGTTTTTTTGGCAGTACCATATATCGGAGCACCATACTCAATTTCGCTTCTTATGATGCTGTTGTATAGCTTTAGTAGAGTACTTCTGTCTGCACCCCATTTTGAGTGAGAGATACATTTTAGGATTCCTATTCTTTTTATGCATTCTTCTTTCACGTATTTTATATGTTGAATCCAAGAAAGTCTTTTATCTAGTACCATACCCAGGTAAACATATTTTTCGACGTACTCGATATTTGATCCTTATAACAAGATATGGGGGTTATGTTGGCAGGTCTTTTTTCGGCAAAAAGGCATGCATTTGGTTTTGGATGTTGAAAGTTTGAATCCGGTGAATCTTCGTTCACCCAATTCGCTACTTTATTAATCGCGTCTTGTAGTTTCCATTGCACGAAGGCTAGGGACTTACTTCGACATAAAAAGACAATGTCGTCAGCGAAAAGGAAGCATTTAACAGGGTTCTTGATAGTTGACATGATTCCATTGATTGCTATAAGGAATAAGGTCCCACTGAGGGGTGATCCTTGCGGGGTACCATTTTCTAAGACGAAATCTGGAGATAATGCATCTGCTACTCGTACACAAAATTTCCTTTCAGTTAGAAATTTTTTTAAATATACCCACATGTTATTTTTTATTCCCAATTCCTCTAGAATTCCTAAAACGCGCTCTCTTACCATTCTGTCGTAAGCCTTTTCCAAGTCTAAAAACACTCCGATTAAGTGCTCTTTGTTAGAAAAAGCATCTTCAACTTCCAAGTTTAATGATAGTAAAGAATCAGTAGTTGAGCGTTGGGCCCTGAAGCCATACTGGTGAGTGGAGGGGGGCATGTTTACTTTCTAAAGCGTCGATAAGTCTTGTGTTTATCATCCTTTCTAACGTCTTGGAAACGCAAGAGAGTATCATTTAATTCTATTGATATTAAAAAAAAAATTGTTGATGAAACAATACTTTGTTTTTAGATTGCTTTAAAAAAAAATCCGCCATCGCCCCAAATGGTCCAGGAACGCTAGTGATTGCACAAATGAAGATTCTAAACGACGAATATACGTGTAAATGTGATGCATTACATTGAATTTGCTCTGGATTATCAAATTAACAAAAAAAAAGTCTTTAAAATCAGATTTGGTTGTAGCAAAAGTTTACACAGCGAGCTATAAAATTATTTTAGCTTATGCGAGCATTTTATGAAGCAATTCCACTCAAATATACGGAAAAAGAACTTTTCAAGCATAATGTGTCTTTCCTCCATTCAGCTACTCCCCCATTACAATAAATAGTTTAAAAAAAATATTTTTAGACTATAAACCGTTGACTCTATTAGGGTCTTAATGATAGAAGGTGAAAAATTGAATGACATTTCACCATTTTCTAAACAATTAACTAATGAGACTCTAGAATGTGGAGAAACTCACTTTTCTAGGAAATCTGACTTATAACATTTAACCATCTGGGCATAGAATCAATATTGTTAATAAAGAAAATTATATAAGCTCAAACCTAGGACTCAAAGAAGATAAAACAGCACAAATTTAAAAACAATATTCTTAATGAGAAGTTAAATCAAACACCATGTGTCATTTTGGTGACCTAAAAAGTATTCATAGAGGACGTGAAACACGGAATAAAAAACCATTAACTCATTTTATTGACTGAATTAGGGTCGAAGCAGCATAAAACAAACAAATATTTTTACTCGACTTCAGAATAAAATATCGTTCGTAATTTGAAACCCTCTAAATTTTGTCGCAAGTGCTTTTTCTCCCCTTAGTTCCGACTCTTGTTTGAAGGAATATCTTAGAAATAACTAACTAAGCACAGAAACACTCGCCGAAATTAAGATAAAACAGCAATCGTAGAACAAAGGTACACTTTCCTTGAGCTATGAAATATTATTTTTATGTTAAATAAAAGTACATCGGGCGTTAAAATTGTTTCTAAAACTTCCTTCGGTCCGGTCTGGAGACCAAGATTATTCGCTAACCTGATGAATAAGTTGTCTTGTCTGTAAGTAATAGGTTTAGAAGATGTAACATTGGGGGAGCTAGAGGATGGGGATTATCCGCCTCAGGCCACACTTATTAAGTGGACCCCATAGCAGAGGAATTTTTATTAGCTTTTTTAATTATAACTATTACATGACTTCAATATAATTTAAAAGATTATCGTTTAGTCAGAAGATAATTTTTTTTTTGTTTTTCGGTTTTTAGTAGTTATTTTTTCTTAATTATTTAACTAATTACAAAGTAATATCATTAAAGAGTTTTGTAAACTTTACTAATAATAATTATAAGTTAAAATTTTTATTTTAATGGGTCTTCAAAAATAAATCGCCCTCCGGATAGCTCAAAAGGGGTGAAAGAAGAGAGATCACGACTCCTTTAGCGCGTGCGCCACGACTTGTTTATTTGACGGGCGAACTGCAACAAGTACTGCAGGTCTGGCGGAGCAAGTGACTCAAGAATTTCTTGCATTGGTTATGACAAAACGTGCAACACCGAACGTAAATTATGAATTATTAACACATAAGTAGTTAAATTTTAAATTGGAAATCACAAACAATTTCCTTAGAATTAAAAAGTTTATACATAATATTCTTTAAAAAAAAATTAAATATTTAAAGCTCTTACTACAAAAAAGAAATTCATATTTTTTTAAATTCTAATATCTTATAAAAAAATGAAAAGGCATAGAATAATATATGTTAATACAATTTGCTCAACTTCGTTTCATAAAGTAAGTACTTGATCTGTAAAAACAGTAAAAGTTAAAAAAAAAAAAAAAATGTGAATTATTTTCATAACTTCGGCAGAAATACAGTGAATATGAATAGCACATACTAATGGTAACCGACGGAGAAGGGATGCAAATTGGACCTCAATATTTTTAATCTTCGAAAAAAGCTAGGAAGTAAATATCGGTTAATTTGTTATAAACTATTTTCAAATACTTTTTAAATAATTTATTTTTTTGAAGAGAAAAGATTTGGCTCCGCCGGGAGTCGAACCCGGGTCTCCTGCGTTACTTGCGAGGATGCTAACCACTATACCACAGAGCTCGGCTCAAGGCAGAGCAAATCCTTTCTCTTCACTGATACCTACTCCCCCTATCTCACAAGTTTTGTGAGTAGTAGCGGGAGGTGGACAAATCTTGTCCAATTTATGATATTTTTATTGACATAAGTCAATTTTTTAAATTATTTTAATTAATCCAATCTTAATTCGTGGCTGACCACCATTAAATTATTTTTAAATAATTTATTTTTTGAAGAGAAAAGATTTGGCTCCGCCGGGAGTCGAACCCGGGTCTCCTGCGTTACATGCGAGGATGCTAACCACTACACCACAGAGCTCGGCTCAAGGCAGAGCAAATCCTTTCTCTTCACTGATACCTACTCCCCCTATCTCACAAGTTTTGTGAGTAGTAGCGGGAGGTGGACAAGATTTGTCCCTCTTACAAAATTTGTGAAATAGGGGGAGTAGGTATCAATGAAGAGAAAGGATTTGCTCTGCCTTGAGCCGAGCTCTGTGGTGTAGTGGTTAGCATCCTCGCATGTAACGCAGGAGACCCGGGTTCGACTCCCGGCGGAGCCAAATCTTTTCTCTTCAAAAAATAAATAATTTAAAATGGTGGTCAGCCACGAACTAGGATTGGATTAATTAAAATATTTTCAAATACATATTTAAATGTTAATAAGAAAAATAAATCTTTTCGGCCCCCGATGTTGTAAATCTTGTAATGAAGGGGAAGAGACATAATTATTGAAATATAATATATATGTTGTTATAGCTATTACATCAAATACTTATTATTTATTATCGCTTTTCAGTTAAAGAAGTATCATTTGACTTTCCTAAGAAAGCCACAAACTTTGTTGAGGTGCCTCTAGGACACTGTAATACAACATGTTTAAAGAATTTATCTAAGATACCTGTTTTCCTGACACCAGAGTTGGGCACTATCCGAGTAAAAAAGTACTAGTTTCGGATACTAGATACTTAGTTACAGATACTTTTGTACTCGGATACTGTACTCGAATCCCTCCAAAATTTTCAAATGTATCCGAGTACTTCTCGTATCTGTCAGATTCGGATACAGTGACTACTCGTATCTGTCCGGACAGATACCCGAGTATCTGTGAGTACTTCGGTATTTAGTTACTTTTTTCCGGATACTATTTCGGATATTTCTACTTCTGGGGCTGGGTTGTTTACAATTCCATTATTATTCTAATATTCTATTAAAATTATAAAGAAATTATTAGTATTAAACCGTCAACATTTTATCGCTTCGAAATAAGGGTGCAATATCCAAAGCGTTAATTTTGACAAAAAGTAATAATTTAAAAAAAATATATAGGAATATTCCATTGTGAAAATTATTTACTTTTTTTATCTTTTCAGATTTTTAAAATTGTAAACTACTGTGATGATAATAGTGGCTTATAATTGGAAAATACTACCGATTTTAAAATTCGATGCTGGTGGGGGGGGGGACATTTTATTAACTTTCCGTTTTCTTCGAGATGAGTCTTTATGGTAACGGCAGATTTTGAAAATAGTAACATTTTTAAAATTTGGTTGGGGAGGGCGTTACTACGATTTTTTTTTTAACTTCTGATTAATTTGTTATGAGTGTCAGTCTCTATTTTTACTTTTTACGATTTTGAAAAAGTATTAATTTTTAAATTCAATCTAGGTGGTGGTGGCGGTCGGGGGGGGGGGGGGAGGGGTATTCCTCATTCCACAACTTTAAATTCACGGAATATTCTTCATGTTTACCTAAGCATATTATATCATGACCAGGTAACCATTAACATTAATATTTATTTTAAAGTTCGAGTGGGGAGGGGCCTATAATATTGAAAACGGTAACATTTTCGAATTTCTTTTAAACGGGTGTCCATTAATATGTTATGGACGGTATTTTTGAAAAAAATATTTATTTTGTATTTTAATAGGGGTGGAGAGGGGGGGAGGGCGCACTATAAAGAAGTTAGATTTTCGGAGTTCTTTCACACAGAGGTCCAATATTATGTTATCGGGGACGTTGTTTTTGAAAAAAATATTTATTTTGTTTTTTAATAGGGGTCGAGAGGGGGGGGGGCGCACTATAAAGAAGTTAGATTTTCGGAGTTCTTTCACACAGAGGTCCAATATTATGTTATCGGGGACGTTGTTTTTGAAAAGAATATTTATTTTGTTTTTTAATAGGGGACGAGAGGGGGGGGGGCGCACTATAAACAAGTTAGATTTTCGGAGTTCTTTCACACAGAGGTCCAATATTATGTTATCGGAGACGTTGTTTTTGAAAAAAATATTTATTTTGTTTATTAATAGGGGTCGAGAGGGGGGGGGGGGGCGCACTATAAAGAAGTTAGATTTTCGGAGTTCTTTCACACAGAGGTCCAATATTATGTTATCGGGGACGTTGTTTTTGAAAAGAATATTTATTTTGTATTTTAATAGCGGTGGAGAGCGGGGCAGCGCACTAATATTGATAATAAATACCTTTTTTGATTTCTTTCATATCAGGGTCAAATATCATGCTATTTAGGACAGTCTATACGAAATTAATATTGATTAATATTAAATAATTTTGAATGTGATCTGATACTGAAAAATCATAATTTTTTTATGAGTTTTTACCTTTAATTATGGGATCATATCTGTTTTTTAACATAATAGGAATAAAATATTACCTGGGTTCATTTGGTAATTATTTTTCATTTTGCATTTTAACAATAAATCGTGACCCACTAAAATACAAAATGAAAATTTGTTTTAAAAAAAATCGTTCCCGATAACATAAAATTGGACCCCTGTGTAAAAGAAATCCGAAATTCTAACTTTTCTACAATGCGCCCCCCTCCCAACACACCAAAATACAAAATAAATATGTTTTTCAATAACCTCGTCCCCTATAACATAAAATTGGAATCCCGTATAACTAAAATTTGGTCCCCATAACATAAAATTGGAATCCTCTATAAAATAAATATTAATGTTAATGGGATACCTGGTCATGATATAATATGCTTAGGTAAGGGGTTAGACCGGGGGATCTTGAATTTGACTTGGAAATGCTATATATTCATTGGCGGTGGCTATTCATCCATAAATTTAACCTTTTCTCATTTCATTCTAGGAAAGGAAGTGATGTTTATTGCAAACGGTTTCTTTAATGTTAATGATCTAATAATACCCTCACTACTATCCCCCCCCCCCCCCCAATGCTATTCAACACAAATGTAAGAATATAAATATACGGGGAAATTGTTTTTTTCAAGAAATACATCACTTGCACATAAACTTTTATTATACTACGTTGTTTGCATATAATACATTTTTACAAACAAAATATAAAGAAACACAAAATACAAGTAGACATGAATTAAAACATTTCTAAATAAAATAAATACGATTATTAAAAAAAAGAAATAAAAATGAATCAGGAACAGTTTATTTAAGATAGTAAAATGCAATTAACAACTATTCCAACTTTTGTTAAAATAAATTAAATTATATGGAATATTACATTTTAATAATTTATTCTGTGGTATTGAGGAATTTAAAATTCGCTTTCAGAACAACCCGTTCTTCGAACTTTTTATCTGATAAACGATTAGATTTAGGAAGGTTAGTCATTGTCGCATATGAAAAAAGCCGCTCTACAGGAGCAGAGGATGGCATCGGCGTATTGTATTGTAAAAAAACATCTTTGATTTCAGGAAATCTATGAAGCACTGACAATTCCTTGTCAGTGTCACTAAAAAAATTTAATATGATTAATTCAGCTTTTGTATTAAAATCTGTTCCATGCACAAACTGAGGGAAAATTTGTGTGAGAGGAGGGGGGGAGGGTTAGTTTGCCGACTTCAAAAGGTTTATTACGGGGAAACCCAATGCTTTTGAAGTGAAAGGGTACACAACGACAAAGTATAAAATAGAAATAAATAAGGAATTGTAAAATTAACAATACAGATGATACAGTAAAGAAGTTGTTTATATCTGGACCCAATAATACGATAAAAACTGAGAGTACACACAAGGTAACAATGTATATAAAAAAAGTATGTAAAAAAGAAGTGATATAATAATATAGAGCTACATCGATAGTAGCGGATACCTATGAAATCAAAACTAGGATTTGAGGACGCGGAAGATGTTAGAGTAAGTAGATGAAATTATCCCTTTATCTAGGTCATAGATTACAGTATCATTTTCCCCTGATGGATAAATATGGATTTTGAGAGGAGTCGTTTATCATGATTAGGTACAGTAGCTAATACGGAGGGGTTCTCAAAATGAAAATAATGGTTATAGTACAGGAGCCAGATGCAACAAATCTCACCCATAGAACATACACCTAAAAATTTCAGCATTTTTAGAAACCACAGAGTCAAGTGCGAAACCGACAGTCTGGCAGCGATAAAATTCTTACTAATGCCTTAAAAATTAATTTGAATAATTAATTTTTTTCATAAAAATTCACCCATAAAACATACGGATGAAATATGGCTTAATCGTTAGGTTTTTATTTCTGTAGAAAGGGAAAATCCTCTGGCAGCGATAAAACTCTTACTAGTACCTACCAGACGCGCGCGAGAATCACAAAAACTCACCCATAAAACATACGATTCATTCTTGTGCCAATTTATTCAAAAAGGTTCCTAAACACGAAATTCGGTCGTCTGGCTGGTTAAAAATTCTTACTAATACCCGCCAGACGCGTTTATAAGTTAAAAAATCGTTCCGATCCAGGTGAACGTTTGCCTTATTTTTCCACTTAATTTTTATTTATGAGCATTTCTAAATGTTCTAAGAAATCATTTTTAGGGGCTTAACATTCACATTTAGCAAAAATAATTATTACTATCGATGCTAATTATTTATATCGGACTTAAAAAGCATACTACCAAGCATTATTTCTTGGGACGAAGAGGACTTATTGTCCAGTCCATGTATTTTTCTTGCTCCAAAATAACTTCCTGTATGATCATTGATTAGTCAATGTGAATACATAAATGTAATGTTTTAAGCAAATTCTTTGTAGTATTGAAGTCACCTTTTAAAAGTTATTTTTTTATTGATTCGCCAGATTTTTCTAGAATTTACGTTTAAAATGTTTAATTAATTATAAGTACTTCTTTGAGTAGATTTAATGTACAAATTTTCATTCTGTCATAAAAAGAAATATTGTTCTAAAAATATTAAAAAACAAAAACAAACTATTTTATTATGAAATGTGAAAAACCGGAATCATATAAATAATGCCCAGGTCTGCTTGTGTGTACTCTCAGTTTTATCTAATTATTGAGTCCAGATATGAACAATTTGTATACTGTACCATCTATTGTATATTGCTAGTTTTACAATTCCTTATCTTAAGTTTACACCTGATCGTTGTGTACCCTTTCACTTCAAAAGGGTTGGGTTTCCCCGCAGTAAACCCTTTAAAGTCGGCAAATTAACCTGTCCTACCTCTACCCTTATAATTTTGCCCTAGTCTCTGCAACACTCTTTACTCAGAAATGAAAACAGGAGTTTTTTTATCATTGAAATATTCATTTTTAATTTCACTATCTTTTACATGGTTATCTTTGTAAAGTACCCATGTCAATGCTAACACACCATCAGTTTGATGAGGTTTCCATTATTTTGTTACTTCTTGTTGTTACCAGCCTATGCGACAATGACAAAGATTCCTTAGTCATTTTTAAGTTAAAAAGATAAAAAGTTGAATAAATTATTAAAATGTAAGATAGTATAAATGTTTTTCCATATAATTTAATTGATTTGTAAAACAATTGAAATAGTTTGTGAATTGCATTTTATTATCTCAAATAAACTGTTCCTGATTCTTTTTGATTTATAGCGTCTCCATTTTAGATAGGAATGTTTCAATTCATATCTACTCTTATTGTGTGTTTCTTTATATTTTGATTATAATAAAACGTACTATAATAAAATTTATGTGCAACTAATATAGACCCTCACAACGAAATAATCAGAAGTTAAAAAAAATTGCGTAGTAGCCCCGCACCAAATTTTAAAATTGTAAATATTTTCGAAATCTGCTCCCCCAATATCTTAAACGCTCATCCCGAAGAAATCCTCCCTCGCTACATCGAATTTTAAAATTGATTCCATTCACCAAATCCATACCCGTATGAGCCCTCATTTAGTGTATATTAACAAAAATATAAATTCTATTCGTATTAATTTTAGAAGTTACAATTTTCTCTTAAAGGTGGACCCCTCACAATATAGTAATTTTAAAATTATTTCTATTTTCAAAAGTTAAGCCAGCCTAAACATAATTATGCTTCTTTATTGTGAAGAAATAGAAAAAAAAAAATTTCCGTTTGAATATTATTAATTTTAAATAATTACAATTTTAAAAGTATGATTATTTTTAAAATTTTCGATAGGATCCTTATTTCGAAAACATAAAATGTTGACAGCCTAATAATAATAAAAAAGTTTAATAACAACATTTTAAATATTCCTAACCTCAGAAGTAGAAGTATCCGTAAAACATTAATACTTTTTCAAAATCTACGAACGCATAAACATAGATATAGACAGACAATCATAACAAATTAATCAGAAGTTAAAAAAAAAATCGTAGAAACGTTCTCCCCAACCAAATTTTAAAAATGTTACTATTTTCAAAATCTGCCGTTACCATAAAGACTCTTCTCGAAGAAAACGGAAAGTTAATAAATGTCCCCCCCCCCCCCCCCCACCAGCATCGAATTTTAAAATCGGTAGTATTTTCCAATTATAAGCCACTATTATCATCACAGTAGTTTACAATTTTAAAAATCTGAAAAAAGAAAAAAAGAAAATAATTTTATATTCCTATCGTTTTTTTTTTTAAATTATTACATTTGTCAAAATTAACGCTTTGGATATTGCACCCTTATTTCGAAGCGATAAAATGTTGACGGCTTAATACTAATAATTTGTGTATAATTTTAATAGAATATTAGAATAATAATGGAATTGTAAACAACCCAGCCCCAGAAGTAGAAATATCCGAAATAGTATCCGGAAAAAAGTAACTAAATACCGAAGTACTCACAGATACTCGGGTATCTGTCCGGACAGATACGAGTAGTCACTGTATCCGAATCTGACAGATACGAGAAGTACTCGGATCCTTCGGAATCCGTCCGTACGGATACGGATACTATCTGTATCTGCTCTCATGAGTACTTTCCACAGCTACAGTATCCGATATCTGTATCTGCAGATACAATTTGCCCATCTCTGCCTGACACACATTCATTTATAACCTATAATCTCAATTAAAAATTATTCTCTATGTGACAATAAAGGAAATGGTTTGGATTATAAAAAGCAAGGTAAAAATTTTCATGAAAATACAAAAAGAAAAATGATTGTAAGATAAATTATTTTCGAAAAATCAAGATTTTTGTTATCCTAGCATTTTATGAGTTAAAATTATTTATTACCTTATTCAAACTTTATTTTTTTAATAAACAATGATTGGAATTTTGAGGGTTTATAATATTTAAATTATAACATATATATATGTTTTTTTACGTTATCGACTTTTAAACATAAAAATAATGATTTTTTTTTCAAATTCAGGATCGACGCACAGTGCTTCGAGTATATGGAGTTTTTGGACAAAAATCTTTTGACCATGGCATATTATAGGGAATGCTGAGCTGTTTACGAATATACCTCATATGCGGGGTCGGAAATATTTGACCAAGTTAGAGCCAAAAAAAAAAAACTTTTGGTAAAGTATCTTAAATTTAAGGGAAATTAGAGAATCATTATCGGTTAGTTGATCAAAATTCATCTTTAATAAGATAATTAAGCAAACACAAAAGATACTTTCGTGTTTGTACAAATAATACTACTTATACAAATAATATTTTACATAATAAAATAATTTTTGAAAGTATGTACCTAAGATAAATATAAATAAAAAGGTAAAATAAAAAGCTTAATTTTCTAATTTAATGGCGAAAACTTCCATGATAAGTTTATTTAAATAAGTTTAGTTAATTTTGAATTATTTTATAATGAATTCAAATTAAGTGGAACATAAATTTAACTTTAATAAGAAAATTATAACAATAAGAATTAATCAGATTCACTGGAATATTCGCTAGTTAGGTTATCTTCTAAGTTCATTTCGGTGAACAAATATAAACTTGTTTCTGTCAGCTTATTGATAGTTCGTTCACATATTAAATATTGTTCAATTGGAACATCATTGTGTTTTGATTTTCTCTCCAATACATTTCTTTTATAGGATATTAGCAGGCCAGATGTTAGTAAAAGATGGGTCATTAAGTCGCGATTAGTGTTGGTTCTTGACGATTTTCTTGTATGATCAAACCTTGCTTTTCCTATTAATTTATGGCTGGATTCTAGGGCCTCTTCCGAAAGTATACCTATTGGTATGTTGAAAGAATTTATTATATCACAGCCGTGAATTAATATTTTATGTACTGAACTCGGCATGTAATACTAGCCATTCAAAGATAAGTAAAGGGATCTATATTTATTGGCTGTATATAATCCAAAATTAAATGAGAGTTTTATTTTTTATTGAAAAGTCAAATATTACTTTAAGAGGATAATGCAGTAAACGCAATTTCCAAATACAAAAGTAAAGATAAAATAGTAGCTACATTGATTTTATAAAGATACTTTTTTACTTAGGGCCTACTTTAAAATTATTGATATTGGTCAATTTACTGTAGTAAAAACAAATATTTTTTATGGAATTGAGTGTAAAAATGTACCTAATTTGAACGGCTAATCTAATTGTTGTAGATGCGAATTGGTATTCAAGTAAGCGCTGAGTGCTTGATTTCATTTGAAAAACAATTGTCAAAGTCAGAGTCACAGGTTATCGCAGATTATCTTTATACATTTTTATTCTAAATTAGTTAGACTACAAATATTAAAAAAATGAAAGAGGTGTTTTGCGGAAATTTTGAAATATTTCACTTTAAAGTTGGTAGAACATTGAGAGAGTCAAAAAATTTTCTTACCCTTGGCCATATTTTCCAAAATAATTTCGACTTTCACTTAAAATAAAGTTCACAGTATATCTCTTCTAAATTTGTTCCATTTAACAAAATAAATCAAATAAACGATAGTGATGAAACATTATTCTTTTAAAATTAAAGTTGTGAATTCGATATCAAGAGCTATACAATTTTTGTTAAAACATAAGTCAATAGATGTGAAATATTTCATTTACAATAGTATATTTTTTCAGCATTATCATCTTGTATAAAAAAATTATAGTTTGAAAAGAACAATATATTTTCGTTATATGTATGTATACTGTTAACGCTCATAAACTTTAATTTATTACTTATATCAATTTGTTGTTGTTTTTTTTGTTTCTTTTAAGATGAAGTCATTTATTTTATTTAATGTTTAATTTCTTAATTTTTGTTAATAGGGTTTAATTTGTATAATTATTTTGTTTAGATTTTTTTCTCTCTTTTTAATAATTTTGGTTAATTGAATCAATCAGATTAATGATGCGATGTTTGTTGGAAGGCAAATGTTTATAAGGCCGTCTTAGTGCAAATGCTTTAATACGACTGCAGTGCTAATACTAGTAGTGTTCGTTGTTGCATACACTTGTGTATACACATTCAGATCGTAACAGTCCAATGACTTATGTAGACACGTCTACGGCTCTCACCTGCCCACTGCAGTTTTGTAGACCGAGCTTTCGCCCACTGCGAACTGTATACTGCCCTAGCACCGACTCCTTCATCGGATGAAATTCTGCGACATCGCCCAGCGATCCAAGTGAATATATTGACATTCATTTCGTTAATTCATAACATAAGAAGCTTCTTTTCTTTTATTTCATTTTCATTTTATTTTATTAGAGAGAAAATTTAATTTTGTTTGTTTTACTGTTTTATTTGGGGAAATTATTAATGTTTTATTTTAATAATGAATAAATTTTTATATTTTCGGTTTCCTTTTTTTATAATCAGTCGCTTATTTATTTTAATTTAAGTTTCATTTTGGAGGTCTATTACTTTCCGAAGGGAATTTAACATATACATATATATATATATATATATATATATATATATATATATATATATATATATATATATATATATTTTTTTTTTTTTTTTTTTTTTGGAGTGGGGGGTGAAGTTATTCCATATTAGTAATTTCAAGTCAAAGTGAATTGTTTTTCAAAGAGAATTTTATAGCTTTCTGAAAGTAAAATTGATACTATATTCATTTAATAAAGTTTTAAACTTAGATCGCAAACATTATATGATGGTTTATACCAGGACTTCTGTCTGATTAAATAATGGTTAATAAGTCTCTACTATTATCCATCATAGAATTGATAGCCTATAATAGAACGAATAGGTTGAACCTAGCTATTCATTATATTTCAACTTTTCACTTTGGCTATTAAATTATAATATAATTACTCAAGTGGAACTAGATATTGAGGAAAGTAATAATTAGTAAAAGCTTTAGATATTTGGCAGGCAATCACGTCATGAATGCCCTCTTCTCCACAAAAAAAAGAAAGAAGATTAATATGCTATATACTACTTTATCAATGAATTGTATATCAAGCAATGTATCTATCATTCATTTGGTTACTAATGTGCTAAAATCTATTATAAAACCTTTTTGTTTATATGTAACATCTATTGGGGCGCCTCGGAAGAAAATTATAGTACCATCCACTCCTCTTTTTATGTGCGTGCGCACCTTCATTACTTTTTTTAGGACTGTTCCAACACGATTTATAATGTTCAGAAAATGCATGCGCAAGGGTATTTTTCAGTTCAAAAACATTTGTTGTTCATTTGAGATGAGAAATGTATTTACTGATATCTACATTAACTTCTCTGAATGTTTATCCTAATTCAACGAAATTAGGAATTCTTGTCGTTCATAAGTTAAATATGAGTAGAAGCAGATTAATTCCACGTTAATATTCTTATGGATAGGTAATTAGGGGGATGATATTAACTTTTTACAGGTTTATCCGATATCAATAAAATTTTAAACACTTTTAGTTCTTGGGCAACGTAGGACTATAAGATTAATTCTTCATAAATATTATTAAGGTAACATGGAGGGCGGGGTGGTTATTAACTTTTTTACCGAATTATTCGATCTTAACAAAATTTGAAACAATTATCGTTTATAGGTGAATTGAAAGTAAAAGAAGGTTACTTACATATAAATGTTATTAGGATATGTATTGAGGGGGTTAATTATTAACTTATTATCAGTAATCGACTACATTTGAATCACTGTTGTCCATAGGTCTGATAAAAGTAAAAGGATATTAATCTCTTCTTAATGTTATTAGATAGATAATGTGGGGCGGGAGTGCTAAGTTACAGCTTTTTACCTTTTTATTCGATTTCGATCAAATTTTAAACTTCTTTTGTTCATAGGTCAAACTTTAATCAATTTAATAAAAATTAATATTAGAATAATAAGAAAAATACATTGATTGCAATATCTATAATATTTGATATTTCATATATTATCTGTCGGGCGTTCCTCGGCGGCAGACTTTTTTTTTACTCAAGGTTTCATTAATTAGTTAGCCATAAATCTACAGTAATATTACTCCAATCTTAATTAATTTTAACATAGACTTATACGTTAAAAAGGTTTATCTGGAGAGAAAAGATTGGTCATGCTCGGGATTCAAACCCGGGTCTCTGCGTCACGTTGCTGCGCTTTAACTGAGCTACCAAGATAACTGATCTTATCCATATCCCAGTAACGTCAACCTGATTTCTTCAATGATCAAAAGAGTCGGCTGATGTAGCCCCATTGCAGTGAAGTAGTCAAAAGCTTGTCTCATCAACAGACTGTCTCTATTAAACATATGTTCAATTATTTCTGAGAATTGACTGCAAAATTGCCTCAATCTATACATGGAATCGTATGCTGATAGGCCTCTCGATACACATGTGGTAAAAAGTCTACCGGAACTTCATATATGAAGAGTCCACGGAAGAAAGGGGGATGTCATTTGGAGTGCTTTCCGAGAAAATCCAGTTTTTAGGTTTGGATCTTTAATTTCTTCAGTATCTTTTATCATTTTTCTTCAATTTTTTTATATGGCCTTTTCCTTTTTGTTTTGCGTGCCAAAATAATAAATTTGCCCGAAACAGATGATAAATTTGCCAGAAACACGCTCTAAAAAAAATATTTTAGTAAAAAAAAAAAAATTTAAACATAAAAGCAAGTGGGATAGTCCTGGACGCTCCCCCTTTCTTCCCTGTTTTATTGATGAAATGGTCATATTAATACATAATCCATATAACTTCTAACATGACTCTCCCCATTCTAGGTTTTTCCGCGTGGACATTCCCCCTTTCTTCCGAGTACGTGGTTCTTTCCATACCTTGTAACAAACCGACTGTCATTTTTTCTGACTATTTCTTTTCACCAACATATTCTACTCAACTAGATGAACAATTATGTATATATAACTAAAATTCGGAAAAAAATTGACCCTCCCCATTTCTTCCGTGGACTCTTCATATATAAAGCTACTGATAGATATAAAGCTATAGTAAAATGCCATTTCCCTGAATCGACCTATTATCCAGATCCATATCAAACTTCTCTGCAGTTGGATAAGTTGCAAAAAGTATGAAAAGCCCATGAGCCAGGTCTTGCACCAAAAGTTCAAATCAATATACAAATAGACGTAAAAAACCTTGTTTACACAAAAATGGCCTATAAGTATCAATGAGTGCACACCCCAGTAGTAAATTTATCCTTCTCGAAAATCTATAGAGGAAAGAAAATGAAAACATTCATATAACCCCTGCAGTACGGAGTGACAATCAGGCTAAGGATTCTATCAGTATATAATTACATCCACCAACATTTACATAGGCACAAAAGGAGTTGTAGGATGTCCTGTTGGTCACTAAACCATTATGAAGATATGATTGTAGCTAATATTTGAAGGAAAGCCAGTTTATTTCGGTATAAATGATATCATTATTGCTCCAATACTTCAAAACATTAAAGACACGTGACGTTCATTAATTACTTACCCTAGGATCGGGAATCCTTATGATGACGTCTTCGTCCATAGATGTTGGTGATTCTCCGTTTTCTTCTTCAGTGGTAGATCCTGTGCGGTAATGATTATCCTCTGGACTATCCACTGTGGGCGGAGTACAAGCTGGCACTGAAAGTCGGATCACGCAAGACCGTGTGGTCAAGTTTATTGGCACGTACTCGTCTGCCCTTAGCCTCTTCGGGGTGGAAGAGGAACACTCGGAATCGACTCGACGTCGGCAGTCTGCACATCCCAGGAGGAACCTCGTCACTGCCTCGCGGGGAAGGAAAGCAAATCTTTCCGATACCTTTAGCAAACCACCAGCATTTCATTTATTATCATTGAACCAAAAAAAAAAAAATTATTTATAAATATAAATATATTATTTACCTTATCTGTATCAAACTGAAATTGAAATATTCTCATTATTTTTAATAATAATTTATAAAAAATCAACCACACATTACATATATAAAAAAAGTATATTTTATTTGAAATCATGAAGTATATTATTTTGATAAACCAATATAATATATTCACTGATTATACTTACGGCTCGGTAAGTTCTCTTCTGACCTGCATGGTTACCATATTTCGCACCCTGACCTACGTGAATACCATAAATAATATTGTAGAAATCTTCTACCACAGCCACCCGCCGCAATGGTCCTCCCTGAGAAAAAAAAATATTATAATTTGTAAACTATAAATATTCCCTTGCCTTGGGATAAAAGGTAATTCTTCGTTTTACCATTTTCTTACTATTTTCCATATACCTTAAAAATAAATTAAAATTTAAGCATAAGTGAAATAAAATTTCATGTATAAATCATTCGTATAATAAATAACTTTATATTCGATTTAGCAAATTAATATTGTTGGGAAACACACTTTTACAAAGATGTGTTTCTATCTATTAATAGAATAGTGAAGAAACGAACTATATAAAGCTGAAAAATAATATTATTCTTCACAACTTAGAGGAAAAACCTGGCGAAACCTTTAGTTCGATATTAGATGAATTTATAAGCTTGCCGCCGAAAAGATGCACATCATAGTTACAAAAGGTGAAATTGATTATATTACCCGTTTAGGGTGTCAAACCAGGAATTCTCGTCCTGTGTTGGTCAGATTCGTCACTACCTGGAGAAAATTGAATTTCTTGAGTCCAACAAGAAGTTAAAAGATTATGAAATAAACTTGTCAGAAGATCTTCCTCTGAAGGTGAGAAGAAGACGCCGAAAGCTTATACCATTTTTGCAGGAAGCGAGAGACCATAATAAAAAAATCTGGTGCGTGGTAGCAACACACAACTTTCACTTACCAACTTACTTAGATTAGAAATTAATGCGTTTTGTTAATTGCCACTTCTCAAATGAACAGAACGGCTTTAGTTATTACAATGGTCTGTCATTAAAGGCTTACTTCGCATGCGTGGGCTCAACGAGTTTTATGAGTATTATGACAGAATATTTTTCTTTTTTTCTCCTCTTTATGTTTTCTTTATTTTTATCATATCTCATATTTAGCCATTTCTTATTTTTAGGCGTAACGAGAGACAGTTAATTTCTCCATGTAAACAAAAACAATGGTACTTTATAAGAAAGAAACAAACAAACAAAAAAGCCCCCCCCCCAAAAAAAAAGCCCCCTCAGAACATTTTAATAATGATAAAGCTTACCTGATATTAAAGAAAATCTAATTTTCATTAAACATGACGAATTTGATAAAAATCGTTAAAGCCGTTTTTGAGATAGTCGAAAAAAAGGTAAAAATTGGAAAAAAAAGTCATGAAATAAAGTGCCCCCTCAGTTGGACCAATTTTGATGAAATGTTGGCTTTTATATATTTGGTATATACATACATCAAATACCCAGTTTCTTCAAAATCGTTAAAGCCGTTTTTTAGTAAATAAAAAATATGTACACGTGAAATTGGTACAAAATTTATAAAGTAAAGTCCCCCCTCCGGTTGATCAATTTTGATGAAATTTTCACAGTCGTATCTCGGGCATATACATACATCATATACCCAGTTTGATCAAAATCGTTAAAGCCGTTTTTAGTAAATAAAAAAAACACGTGAAAATGATACAAAATTTATTAAGTAAAGTCCCCCCTCCGGTTAATCAATTTTAATGAAATTTTTAGTCATATCTCGGCCATATAAATAGATCAAATACTAAGTTTAATCAAAATCGTTAGAGCCGTTTTTGAGAAAATCGAAAAAAACGTAAAAAGTTATTAAATAAAGTACCCCCTCCCTTTGAGCAATTTTGATGAAATTTTCGCTGTCACATCGCGGGCATATACCTACACTAAATACCCAATTTCAGGTTCCCACGGTTTATAGTTTTTGAGCTAGTCTGTTCACACACACACACACACAGACCTTTTCGCGGGACTTGGTTATTTCGACTCAGGGGGTCCCAAAACGTGTATTTCCGTTGAAAACCGGAAGTCGAAATTTTTCACGATCGCAATACTTCCACTTACTATATATTCCATATATAGGTAAGTGAAAGTAAAAGTAGTTTTAAGGCGCGATAAATTAATAATAGATGGAGCGGTTTACTCTCTAGAGCGGCTCAAGAAGCATGGTGTGCCATGGCTAAGGGTGGAAGACCAACATGGGACTTCCAGTGTTTTAGGAGTTGAAAACTGAGTCATAAGGATACCCGAAGTCCTGCTAAGAGGAAATTTAAAACAACTCCTAAAAAGATGGAAGTCTCCGAGAAAACCTTAGCGACTCTACAAAAGTTTGCCTCTCGGCCAAGGCTTTCCTCTCTCGATAGTTCTATCGTTCGGAGTCCGCCAAACAAGATGGTGATCAAATAGCATTCGCTTACTCTGGATGGTACTACGGCAACAACACGGAACAAAACTATAGCGAGGATCCCAGAGATTTGTACGTTAATTTTTGCTCTGCAATTTTAACCATATCAGCTGATTGTCAGATTCTGCAAAAACCCGTGACTTCTATAAAACCATTTAGTAATAAGATTTGGTTTAATGAAGAATGTAAGGAATCTCGTAGAAACGTAAAAGAATTATACAAGAAGTTAAGGAAAAGTGGGTACATGAGAGAAGCATTCCTGGAGTACAGAATTGCGAAGAAAAATTATTGTAAACTATTAAAACAGATCCGAAAGTCCCATCAAGACCAAGTTATTTCGCTTCTTTCGGAAGTGAGGAACTCTGAGCAATTTTGGAAAACTGTCAAGAAACTGAAGGGAACGGGTTATCAGGAAAGCCCGATAGGTGCAGACACATGGTGCAATTATCTGCAGTCGTTGTATTCCAATAAATCCGCGACGTGTCCCAGTAATTATTTCATTGATGTTGGCCATCCTTACTTAGATGCAGACATAACAATAGAAGAGCTACAGTTCTGCATAGCTAAAAGCAAAAATGGGAAAACTCCGGGTCTCGATGGAATCCCTTACGAGGTTTTCAAGAGCCTCACCCCCGAGTGGACTCATTACATTTTAAATTTGATGAACCAGGTTTTGAGAACGGAGAAGGTGCCCTACGAATGGTCCAAGGGAGCCCTGAGTATGCTCTTCAAGAGAGGGGATCGGCTTGATCCCTCCAACTATTGTGGTATTGCTCTCTTTAACACTTGTACAAAGCTATTTACTTCGATCCTGGGAGAGAGAATTAAAGTATGGACCGAGGAGTGTAACCTGATACCCAGGGAACAATCAGGCTTTCGTAAAGGACGATCTTGTACCTACAATCTATATACGCTATCATGTATTATTTCATTGTATGTCAAAATAAAGAAGCAGGACCTATAAGTTATCTTTATCGACTTGCACAAAGCCTTTGACACGGTTGATCACGGTTTCCTGTGGGAGAAATTGAATAAATTTGGTTTAAGCGGTAAAATTATAAGGATAAGCGGTAAAAATATTTATCGCTGCGCTGAGGTTTGCCCTAAAATCGACAGGAAAATAATTTTTTTTGACGTCCTTATTCAAACCGGAGTTTTGCAGGGGGAGTCATTATCACCATCTTTATTCTCACTTTTTCTGGTGGACATAATTACCGAACTTAAGGCTGAGGGACTCCAAGGTGTTCATATTGACAATGACTATGACATCATGGGCCTTCTTTTCGCAGATGATTTTATTTTGTTCGGCGATTCCAGGACGGATGCAGGCTAAGCTAAACGTACTTTCCGCTTACTGCATAAGAAATAAGCTTAAAATTAATTCTGGCAAAACAAAAGCCGTAATTTTTAGATCAAGCCCCAGATGCAAGAAGAGACATTCACTTCGTCTGGAAGCGATGAAATTGATTACGTGAATAGCGTCACCTACCTTGGCGTTCCCTTTAGCTGCACCGGGAAGTTCAGGCAGGCGGCTGATCATTTCGTTAGCCGCGGCACTAAAGCTCTGGGTAAGGTGAAAGAGATATTGGCTCGAGAAAAGGCGACATCCTGGAAAACTTCGGTCAAGCTGTTCGATGCCATTGCTGCTGCAACAGCTTTATACTCTTCAGAAGTTTGGGCTTTGAATTATCTGGAAAAGGTTGATGTGCTTCAGGTCAAATTCATCGAAGGTATATTTCATCTACCTCACACAACTCCGAACCATTTTGTAAGGGTGGAATCTGGGTCTGTCTCTTTAAAGGTTGCAATCTTAAAGAGAACATTGAACTGGTGGATTACTCTTCAGTCAATGAAGCCAGACGAACTTCCAAAGAAATGCTACGACGTCATACTCAGGAGAACCAATTTCCAATCAGAGAAGCTTGACGACTCATGGTTTACACCTCTTCATAGCATCCTGAGTAATCTTGGCTATGTGGATATTTATCGACGCGCGAGCTACAACTGGTTAATTAAAGAGAAAAAAGAAATTCTCGAGAGATGGAGTAACCTTCTTTCTGAAGATGTGAATCGCATTTTTAATTCAAATTATAACCCCTTTTACCGTCAGTTGAGTACATTAAGTGTCGGCGAGGAGTACATCATGGCTCAAGCACCTATAATTTGGAAGAGAGCCCTCATGCAGCTCAGGTTGTCCAAGGAGAGCGAGCTGCGGTTCTACCTTCACGGCATCGCTTACAATATTAACACGCAGCAGACGTGCACTATATGCAACCAGCGAAAGCCAGAGACGCTCGCTCACATCTTCCTGGAATGTCCTATATACAAGCCCTTGCGCTCTCACTACCTCAGTGACATCAGCACTTCTTTGATCTCTCCGAGTTTAGAAGAACAATTAATGAGGATACTAACACCAACAAGTTATGGGGAGATAAAAAATCTTTATTTTTATATCATACAGATGTTGAGGATTAGGTCGTTTGCGTCATGGGAATGAAGTATGGCTGTGAGATGGGGTTAGTAAGAAAGGAGATGGAGAATGAGGGGGAAAAGAAAAAAGAAAAAAAAGAATAGAAACTAAGAAAAATGGACCTAAATTGATGAGGGGAGGAATAGAAGAAACGAAGAGGGAAACCAGAGAACAGAAGTATTGTTAATTTATATTTTATAATTTATATGTTTTATATAAGTATTCCCGATATTAGGATATTAATGTTTTATGTAGTGTATATTGATTTTTCTCTTTTGATTTATGTCAAAATATGAATTGGTACCTTGAATTATTATCAAATGTGAATTATGCATGCAATGATTTTTATTTTAAACTATGTATTTACAATGTAACCAGACCCCTGTAATTTTTGAAAAAAAACAACAAAATACAGTACTTTATCTATCTATCTATCTATCTATTATTAGAACAAAGTCAAAAGCAGTTTCATCTTTTATTTTTTCAACTGATATGAGTGACTGGGTCGCGATGAGCTTATAATTTTTTTTAAAATGATAGGGAATTGATCCAGAAATTATATTTTATTTTTTTTAAATACAGACAGCCCTCGTGCAGTCATTAAAAAAGTTTCTGGACACCTAGCTAATGAAATTCTTACTATTATTTAGTAAATTAATACATTTTTTCTGAAATCTTTCAGTCAGCCCTCGTAAATACAGGGTTACAGTCGGAAGGAAATAAAAAAATCTATTTCTACAATAATTATTTAGTCTCGATGACTTCTAAAATTTGAATATTTATGTTTAAAATCCTATTAAAATAATAATAATAATATCAAGAAATATCTATTGTAGTAGTGTGACTATGAAAACTGTTTTTTATTTTTATGTTAAATATTTTTTGTTTAAGTATTAATTCCTCAATATTATATAATTATAACTTTTTTCACTATTATTTTTTTCAAATTATTCTTCATTTTCTTTTATTTTTTAATGTACCTTATAGCGTATATGTTCATACTTTTTAGAACATAAATAGTAAAAGGTATATTTTAACGTTTTTATTTTTGCTTTTATAAATATTTATCAGGGCCTTAGTAATAGTGAATTATAATTCCGACCGACCTATGGTGAATTAACAATTCCGACAGGTCTATATTCGGAGGAGAAACCAGACGTGCTGCATGCTGGTAGTGGACCGGACGAGTATCCCACGGTCCAGAGGCTGAGCTGAGAGACCCGAGACCTTACGACCTCTCTCAGTCAAAGGGTTGTTTCTCCCTCATCCCTGCGCTGGACACCGGTCCAGGCCAACCACCCCATCTCCTCATTCCAACAATCCTTGTTCATATAAACAATAGCAAAATGTTTAAATAATTAAAAACATTTGAAGAGCAATGCTCTGTGATCAGTACGGGACAAACTGAAATCATCGCCGCACCACAAGCAGGAATATTGCTTTCACTCAATAACCATTAAGCAATATTGTGGTATAATATAATATAGCTTAATAAAGCAATCTATAAACTGATAATAATGAATATTTATATACAATTTATACACCGTGATTTCCTTCTTATCCACTCTCTCATCAAATATCATATATATATATATATATTATATATATATATATATATATATATATATATTTATATATATATATATATATATATATATATATATGATATTTTTTTAGTAAGCGATCTTTAAAATTCTAATTATTAATATTTTAAGTAAGGTATGACGTTTAATAAATTTACATAGATATATTTATTATAGTTTACATGCCTATACAATATGTACTCTAACTTAATTAGTTTCATTGAATATCAAATAATTTATATTTCTATTGATCAGGTATTTATTTATTTGCATAAATAAATTAAATTTTTCCAAATTTACACATATATACGCTCCGAACATCGAAACAAACAGTGGAACATCCATAAACCGAAAATCTCTACATGTCTAACTTATTGAGGGGCCTCAAATTTATTATTAATGGGTTTTTTTTTAATTATATGCATATACATAGAACGAAATTTTGATATATTTACTTCTTATTCTTCTTTCGCTTCTCCCTTTTGTGCCTTTCAGCATAGGGGACTGTACAGCCAGGAATTTCACTCCTCTCTGTTCTTTGCCAGATTCCTGGCCTGTCGGAGATCTGAGGCCATTTATCTGGTGATTTGTCTTGACAGTAGTCCTTCCATGCAATTTTCTTTTCCTTGACCAGAGCCCTCAGCTCTTCATTCCACCATGAAGTTCGTTTGCCTTTAGTAGATAGCCTCTTCACCCCACAAACTTGGGAAGCTGAATCCAGGATCCTATCTTTTATAAAAATCCATAGATCATTTAGGCTTGCGTCTGCATCGAGTTCTTGGAGCATTTCTCTCAGGACTTGTTCATATTCTGCTCTCTTCTGGGGGTCCTCTAACTTTTTCACCTCTATCCTGTCATACGCTTTTGCTTTTACCTTGCGTTCCTTTAGCACCCGGGTGTCAGCCACAAAAGCATGTGGTCGCTACCTATCTCCGCACCTCGAATTACCTTCACATCTGTGAAATGCCTCCTGATGTCACGGTTATAGATAAAATAGTCTATCACGCTATTAGCGTTTCTCTCAGTGGCTGAAAAAGAAATTTTATGGACCGAGAGTGCGGGTAAAAGGAGTTTCCCAAAAGAAGATCGCTCTCAACACAGAACTCGATAAGGCGCTCTCCACTTTCATTTTTAATGAGCTCTCCACCCATTACACCACATGCTCTCAAGTGGTCATTGCCTGTTCTCGCATTGAGATCTCCCATTATTAAAATACTCTATGTATTGACAAGAATTTTAAAAAAATACATAAAATGAAACGAGGGTGTTTTTTTATCAAAAGTCACAATATTTGTTTATTATATAAAGGTGCATATAAAGAAACACTACATTTTATCTTTGCTACTACTTCAAATTTAGAAATGACATTCGCCACATTGATATTCCTTTATTATTATTTTATTTATTTATTTTTTATGATTATTGTATATATATATATATATATATATATATATATATATATATATATATATATATATATATATATATATATATGTTTTTCTAAGTGACATAATTTATATCGAGGGAAACTTATTGGAAAAATATATTATAAGTCGGACTGCTAGGTATCTAGTATGAATGTTTCTTAAAAAAAAAAAATAATAAAACAAAAATTTAGGCATCCAAAGATTGCAACTATTTATCCTTATTATGTTAAGACAATTACAGTTTGCTAGTTTTTCAGTTAAATTAAATGCCGAAGGACCATAGTATATAATCAGATTAGAGAAACTGTTCATCCATTTTATCAAATTTTAATAATTTAAATGTTTCCGATGAGCTTCCAAAACTTTACAAAGCTGTAATGACTGTATCACGATTTGTCCCCGATCCTTATTCTCTCTTTTTCATAAAATAACTACCGAATCTCATGGAAGAAAGATAAGAGAACTTTTTGTCGAACATAAAGCAGCATTGTTTCAAAAGTAATTATATCCACTTCACATAAATTGTGGCTTTTTTTGGGGGGGGGGGTACTAATTCAAAATTTAAATCCGAAAGTCAATCTATTTATTTCAAAACTTTTATTTTTCCCAAATGAAATAATAAGCGATAAAAGTCAACATTTTCCATTTAAAATGTTATTTATCTACTTGAGAAGCTTCCAAAATAATACTTTTTTAAAATGACATTTGAATTTGATGTAAATGGTCTTCTGCGAAATATCGACGTTTTGTTGTAAGTACAATATTATTTTTATAATAATAAAAATTCTAGATTCTTAACAACGTTGTAGAGGGCTTCAGTGTATATGAAGTTGAACCTACTGAGGTTCCATTCTGTAGAAAGGTAAAAAAAAAAAAAAAAAAATCCTCGTTAAATACGTTAACCAAAACATCACTTATTCTTTTCGGGGTATTTATTATTGAGTATAACAAAAGTATTTCTGAAACAATCCGTCCTTCACCATGCAACAGCGACATTAATCGGTCAATACGGATTAATAAAAATTGTTGATCAACTATTTATCATGTGTACTGGTGTACCTGAAGGCTCACTGAATATATATATTTGTTAATAATAATAATATACAATATTCGCAGTTAGTTTATTAAGGATTTCTTTGTATACTGTTTCACTCGAACATGGTAATTAAATTTATGTAGGTTTACTAATTACCCATTATCGAGAATACATATGTAAGCAATAACCATTGAAAAAAAAAGATATTGAGGCATTTGAAATATATGATTGCCTAATTTCAATTCAAGATATGTAGGTAATATAAAATTTATAAAAAGCAAATATACTAGATTTTCATGTAAAGTTAGAAATTAACTATTTTTCCTTTAAATAATTTATAAAAATATAAACTTTTTGATATACTTATATTTTTATATATTTGATATACTTGATATTCTGGAATTAGTAAAATAAAAATATTTCTTGAAGTATGAATGAATGATTTTATTGTTGCTATGGAGTAATTGCTTTTTACAATGGAGAATGGCACATAAATCATAATTATCTTAATAGTTTTACAATAATAATTTCTATTAAGATCAGTTGCCTCATTAAATTAATTCTACAATAGTTCCTACACCACATTTCACTAAAAACAAAAATATCTTTAATTATTTAAAAAAAAATAAATAAAAAAAATTTCTATTATGCTCACTTGCAACAATAAATTATTTTTACAAAAGTTCCTTCTCGATATTTCACAATACATTTCAATATTTCTTGAAGTATTGATACATTAATTTAATTAGATTGAATGGCAACAGAAACACCAGATATTGCATTAATTATTGAAATAGTTCAAACATTTTAAAAATGTTGGACTTTACCCATTTATTTATATTATAGGTTTTGACACCGGAAAACATAACGATTCCTTTTATATTTCACTTCATCCAAATTTAAGAAATGAATTCCATTTAACCTAATCATTGAATTTAATTGGCATTATATTTAAGATCTTACATAAGATAAGGTTTGTTTTATTACTGTGTATTATTATAACAACCCTTTACTACCTTTGATCCTAGATCTAAAGTGTAGACGTCACTTTTATTACAAAATTATTTGATGGAATTATCTTCCATTTTAATGAACTTTAAAAAAAACTTACCGTGGACGCAGGTACATAGAGTTGGTTGTCAACCAACCGGAATCCTTTACTCTTCACCCAAAAGCGAAACTTGGACGATTCTGCAGATTTCGGTATCTCACCACGAACACAGCTCACTATCTTCTTGTACTTGTGGAGTCTGATGGTCTTCGATTTAGTCCCTGCTCAAAATAAATAATAATAAAGAAATATCATATTTATATGTATCACGATATTACGATTTACAAGTAAATATAGATTCGAAAAAAAAAAAAATTGAAATGGAGCGACCTTTAATAATATCCCAAGAGTTACTATGTGACCAAGAGGTGGAGGTAAAAGGCAATTGTATTTAAATTTGCATCAAGAATTCGCTATGTGAGTTAAGAGGGAAAAAATATTTATGATAATTTTTTAAGTGGTATAAGAAAATAATAAAGAAAGAATTAATTGAAAAAACATAGGTATGATGAAAAATGTTACATATTTGGATCTGAAAACTATGTTAACAAGCCACTTGCTTAAATTCCAAACCCTTTTTAAGATTTTAAATTTCTTTTGTCATAGAAATACAGGATTGAACTACTTTTCAAACCAAAACCTCCTTTAAAATGTAACTAATTTCCTTGTTATTCAATCTTATAAAAACTACCTTCACCGTAGTTACGAAGACACCAATCTTGGAAGCTATTATATTCCTTAGTCCGCTCTTCATCCATATCTCAAATTCTTTAAAAAAAATAGCTAAAAAATAACAAACAAAAATTAGATATCTGCTTAAGTAAGATTAAATAAAATACAAATACAAATCATAAACAAATTTAATAATATATAAAGTGACATAAGAGATCTTTCTTTTTAAAATTGAAAGAGTTAAAGGAATATATAATTAATCAATATAACTACAAATAGGAAAGAAAAGTTTTAAAAATAAAAAAATAAAATAAAGTAAACGAAAAAATATTAATAATAAAATATTTATATAAATATAAATAAAATATTTGAAAATCAATATATTGTCTGGATTAAAGATAGCTCTGGGACATGTATAATGAAAGTTCGACAAACGAACTGAAGGTAGGTGCAAGAGATTTCTCTTTTAAAAGGGTAGCCATTTTAAGGGGCGTGGTTTCACTCTGCGAAGTGGGGGTTGAAAAAGGGTTGAAGAAAAGGGTAAACCGGTCGTCCCAATAGAGTTGATATGAGGTTGTACCAGTTTTATTAACCAATTTTAAATTATAAATTAAATTAAATATAAATAATAATCAAATATACATCTTTTTAAAAATTATATAGATTGAAATGGTCAGTAAAAAAAAAACATAAAAATTACAGAAGAGATAATTTTATAAATCTATATTTACTGTTTACACAAATAAAACTTATTTTATATAAATTAAAAATAGATTTAAAATAAATAATTGAGCTGCCAATTTTCAGTATTTATACAATACTTACCATTGATTAAATATATTCTAAATTAATAAGAACAAAAAAGATATGACCAAGATGGAGGGGGGGGGGATAACAAATACATTTAGGTATCTGAAGATGAAAAAGGGGGCAAATGCATTTTTTTTTTTTTTTTTTGTATTTGCCATATTCTGCATCTCCACGATATATTATATATTATATCCACCTTATATTATATATTATAGAATATATAAGCTAATAGAGTTTGGAGTAATTATTCAGTTTTGATTGTTTAATGCTTAATATAAATATAGAAATGGAAAATATTTTTAAGATGTATAAATAAGGTTTCAACTTTGAGGTTTAAACACACTTCACCATGTGTTCAAAATATTCTTATTCAACAAATACCTGTCTTGATTAATACATTACAGAAGTTGATTTAATGAAGGTAAATTAATTAATTAAAAGGTAAGTAAATTAGATCATTTTTATTAATGACCTAACTTGATTAATAAATTGTTTTGTTTTTTGAAACGAAAAATAAGTGCTAACTATGTTTTAGTCTCTTATTTAAAAAAAAAACTAAAACATTTTAAAGTAAATTTGCTTAGAAATATTAGGAAATTTCCCTTAGATGATGATTTGTTTTGCAAAATCTATAGGCATTGGTACTTTTGCACTAAATGTTATCTTTCAAACAAATAAAAACCTTTTGTGAGGTCTTTAACCTTTTGTAATTAGTGCTACGTGTGTGACCACCTGGTACCCTAAGGTGGGGGTTACTAGAAACGAAATATATCAAATTAAGATATGAAATTAATATACTGAAAATGTATCAACGTATATTGGATTCTTTTCCAGAGGTGACGTGTTTACCAAATTTATTTTATTTTAATAAACCTGTGGAATGAGGTGGATGAGAATAAAGAAACAAATCTAAATTGAACTCCATACTTAATTTTATTGACCAAGAATGTAAATCATAATTACTCCCTTCTAATAAATCTTAAAAAGATATTTTACTAACACAACTTAGTTACTGTATGCTGACTGGCAAGTTAACATAATTTAATGAATGCATACCACGCAATATTACAATTAGTACTTTATATTAAACTTATATGGTGTGCTTTCTCTCTGGATCATTGTAAGTCTCTGCCTTCTCTGACGCTCTCTTAGACTCAACGCCGCATCTTCTCTCAGGTATGTCTGGAAACCTGGACTCTGCCGCTCCTCTCTCTCTGGACCCCTGCCTGGACTCTCGTCTAAAATTCCCTTCCATGGTATTCTTTTCATGTTCTTCATCAGCATCTTTGTCGGGGCAAAACCGGGGTTTATGGCCCCAAATTTCTCCAACAATCTTCGGCATTCACCTGCCCTTGGTGAGTGTCGGAAGCATTGTTGGTCTTCGGTTTTACTTATTTTGAATTTCTAACAACAGGTTCCTGGCCCCAATAACTTCCGGGACCTTGCTGCCTTCAGGTAAAACTGACTACCGGGTTTGAGCATATACAGAAAATATTATCATTTTAAATTATTAATCTAATTGAATTGACCTATCATGGCTGCATCCACAATACATAGCAGTAGGGGTTGTACCTTTGTACGGACTACCAACTCCGCCCCAACCTAAATAATGAATACTACCTGCCAATTTATTAACTTCATGCGACTCTAGTAAAATAACAACTTGTTCGTTTTTATTTATTTTCCTCTCAGTCCATTTGATTTCCAAATCTTCGAAATAAGCTGAAGTAAATCGTCTTAATATTTTATTTATTAATCATACCTAATGGAAAGAGGAGGAAGGTAATAAAAATAAAAAAATATATCGTTTTCTTTCTTTTATTATTCGGTCACAACTTTGACTACGCACATTTCGGCCGCATAATGCACAGACATATCGCACCCGTCGTAGAAAAAAGTATAAACGTTTTAATAAACTAACTTTTAAAATAAACTAACTTTTAGCCTCTCGAATTTTTTCCCATCTATGAGAAAATTGACTCGTTCCCACCAATAATTTGGTTCTGGTGACGCCCATGTAACTGAAAAATGACTAGTTTTGTGTTAGGAATAGTATTACAATGTGAAATTTGCATATTTTAGTTCATAAAATAGAAGGGTAACTTTAGTAGGTTCTCCCAACACTTAAGCGAAGGTGTTTCTTCTTGGTTCAAGAGTATTCAAAAATTTAGAGCAAGAACTTTATTAAAGATTTCTCAAAAAATTCAATTTTTGAATAGTACCTTTAGTTAGGCTACCAGCCAGCCTCTCTCTATATTACTGTGGCAGACTACCTACATTACCGTTCGCTTTGGGTCCGATTTGGCTGTGATTCATGAATAATGACTGCTCAAGGTCAGCAGCACTTCTGTTTTCCCCGAACAGACCGTCCAAGGATCAACCCTTAGGGCGGATAATCACATCATGGAAAATCACCATGTAATCATATACGGTTAAATAATTATTTATACGTCCGGTTGGTGTGAGTTACTTCCAGTTGGCTTCGTATTTTGGCATTCAAAACTTTCTTCGTTGCTTCAGTTTGATTAAATATTAGAAGCATTTCAACACGCCATTAAATATTATAAATTTACTTTCTTTTTCAATATAATTTCCAATCACCACAATTCCAAAGGCCTTAAGTAAAACAGCTTGCTCTCCTCTATTGTTTAATATTTAAGTTGAAAGTATCCTGACCCTTAGGAAAAGAAAGTGCGAGAGTATGGGCATAAAGGTAGAAGATAAATGCCTGAACAAATTGCCGATGACCGGTACATCATAACGAAGAGGATTAATCGTTTATGATATGGAAGCTGTTGGAAGACCATACCAGTTAAGGAACCCCATAATATCCTATACTACATCGAGACAAGAAAGCTGACCTGGTTTGGCCACGTATTGAGAATGACAGAGGACCGATGACCCAAAAGGATGCTCAAGCATGTACCATTGGGAAGATGGAAGCGGTGTCGACCGGGAAAGAGGTGGATGGAACAGATAAGTGTGGCGATGAAAGCTAGAGGAATCCGTGAGGAAGATTTTATAAAAAAAATAAATGATAGCAAGGTTTATTAGGCAACGACATTTTACCTTGTGTTTGTTTAAAGTCGTTTGTATATATTTTTTTAAATGTATGAGTCTATATAAAATTGATCTTTATCAGTTATCACTTTAGCCGTTAAATCTACATTTCAAAAATTAAAAGGGAAAGCAAAACAATTCAGCTGTGATTTCCTAATTGCAGAAAAGAAGATTTTTGTATGCATAAACAAGAGATTTCCCAATAATTATTTTATTGCAATAATAAGCAGCAGAATATTGCAGAGGATGATAAAAAAGTCGTGTACGAATCTTCTGCTGAAAGGGAGGATGGTTTGCTAATAATGTAGTTGTTTTTAATAAGAATATTTTTGGTATTGATAGGAAAAAAGATTATACATTATTTACGCCCTTGTATTAGGGCGGTGGCAATTTATCTTGTTTGTATACACTAAACATAAATGTGGGTATATATATATATATATATATATATATATATATATATATATATATATATATATATATATATATATATATATATATATATATATGTGTGTGTGTGTGTGTGTGTGTGTGTGTGTGTGTGTGTGTGTGTGTGTGTGTGTGTGTGTGTGTGTGTGTGTGGGTGGGGGGGGGGGATAGAGGAAGAGAGAGAGTGAGAGAGAGCGAGAATGTGCGTGTGGGAGACAAGACGTGAGATAGCAAGTTGAACCACAAACCAGTCACAGGCTCTAGGTCAGAGGTGATCTCAGGGAGAGGTCATCTCCCACACTTGGCGTATCAAATGAGATATTTATTCTCTAACAGTTATTATTATCTTCGCTACTATATTTTTATTATTTAAATAAATTTCAAACAAAAGCAATTCTTTTACTTAGAATACACCTGTAAAAAATCCTTTTCTATCAATTTATAGAAATATCTTAACTTTAATGAATAAATTATTTGATCAATTTTCTGTATTATATCATTTAATTGTAACGTAGTTTCAATTATTTATATTCATGTGTATTCATAAATAAAAACAAATCATTCCTGTATTACCATTTCTGTTAACATAAAAATATACATATACAAATAAGGAATATACACAAATACATATATATACATAATAATTATGATACATTTTTTTTAAAAGTTATGTGTTCGTCAAATCTACTATGATTTTCTAAGTAAGTAAAGCGAATTGTGGATAACAGGTTTCCAGATCGATGTTTTGGACGCGGTGGTCCAGTTAGTGGCCTCCAAGATCTTCAAACCCAACAGTACTGTATTATTGTTTATAGGGCTTTTTCAAATTTAAAGTATATAAAGTAAAAGTAGACTCTAGAAGAAATAACTCAAGAATGCTGCAGGACAAAATCGTTAATATAGCTTAACAAAACTTAGAGCTCCTTTGGGAAATGTTAAAAATGTAAAATAATATGAATTCCCAAGTTATTTTTGCCGTAGAATGTGTATTATGTGGAAAAAAGTCTTCTGTAAAGTTTTATTCTACTTACTCCTCGTCGCTACGGTCCGCGTGGGACCTGGGCCTCCTTCACAATGTTTTGCCACTCCGCTCGATCTGCTGCGGCAGCTCACCACTGCCTTACTCCAAGCTTTCTCAAATCCGCTTCCACGTCGTCTATCCAACGTAGTGGTGGCCTGCCTCTCCTTCTTCCTCCTCTGGGTTGACCGTACAGAACCTTTCTGGGTACCCTTCCTTCGTGCATCCTCTCCACATGGCCAAGCCATCTTATACGAGACGCCTTGATGAAGGTAACAGTGTCAGCCTCTCTATATAGTGCGGCCAGTTTCTTGTTGAACCTTGCTCTTCAAATTCTTCCCTCACATATAGGTCCGCATATCTTGCGCAGGCTCTTTCTCTCCCAGACTCTCAACATTCTTTCGTGTTCCGCCGTTATTGCCCATGTTTCGCTTCCGTAGGTTACCACACGACGTATCATGGTCTTGTATACAACTTCTTTCGCCTTTCTAGACATTCTTCGGAATTTCAGTACCCGCTGAAGTACAAAGTAGCATCGATTTCCCGCAGCTATTCTTGCGCCAATTTCAGCCTTGATTTTGATGTATATATAAATTCCTTGCATACTGGAAACCTATGGGTGCCGATACTGATTATCTCATTGGCTTGCAAAGTGTGGCCTCTGCTGCTCTTCATGTACGCGGTCTTCGTTTCATTTATACTAAGTCCCCTAGCCAATGCTGCCTCCTCGAACTCTCCTAGAGCTCCTGCTAGTGCTGAAAGGGATCTGGCCATTATCTCCACATCATCGGCACAGGCGAGGTGCCGTGTTAGACGGTTAAATATTGTGCCTCCCGGGTTTTTCCTGATGGCACGGACAGCTTTTTCCAAGCATATATTAAAGAGTGTCGTTTCCTTCCTGTCTCCTTGCATGATTCCTGTCGTTATCTGAAATTCATCGGATAGTACCCCCTGAAGCTTCACCCGGCACCTTGTATCTTTCATTGCTATTTTTACCAACCTGGTCAGTTTCCTTGAGACACCCAGTGATAAGAGGTCTGTGACCAATGCAGTTCGGTCCACCGAATCATAGGCCTGTTTGAAGTCGATGAAAAGGTGGTGTAGATCAACATCGTTCTCCATAGTCTTCTTCAACACTTGGCGAATTGCCAATATGTGATCCATTGTAGACCTTCCTTTTCTAAAGCCGTATTGGTACTCCCCGACTTCCCTTTCCATGTGAGCGGTAAGCCTTCGGTTGATGGTTGTGGACAGTACTTTGTATGCCACACTGAACAGCGAAATTCCCATGTAATTAAAGCCGCAAAGCTTGTCGCTTTTCTTGTAAATGGGACACATGACAGCTACTTTCCAATCCTCGGGAATTTTTTCTTCTGTCCAAACATCATATATGAACTCGTAGAGTCGATGCCATATTTCGTCCCCACCGTATTTAAGGAGCTCCGCTTCAATACCGTCTATTCCTGGCGCTTTACTCAGTTTTAGTTTACTCACGATTTCTGTGATTTCTTCCTGGTCCAGTGGGATGTCATCCTCATCTGCTTCCCCATTCTTTTATTTCTTTTTATATTATTTATTGTTATATATGTAATATTTTTTTTTCAAAATTTTTAATCTCCGAACAAGTTGATATCTATTCAAACTTCTCTTGATTAATCGATTGAGATTATTTTATCTATTTATATATATATATATATATATATATATATATATATATATATATATATATATATATATATATATTATTTTATCTTAATACATATTTATTTTATTATATTATATTATATATATATATATATATATATACATATATTTTATATATATATATATATATATATATATATATATATATATACATATATATATAGCAAGTATAATTTTTTATTTAAGTATACAATTTCCAATTTATTTATATTTTTTTGTGAGAAAGAAAGTTGAAAAATATTAATCAATTTTAAAAATTAAGTTAGCGGTGGTTACGTATGGCTGATCGGTTTTCAAAAACTATTGATTTTAATGCAATAAATTATTTTTATTTATCTATTTTTTTTTTAAATATGTTATCACCATTAAAATGTGGAATAACAATGTCTTTAGAATGAAATCAGTTGCGGAGCAAGATGAGGGTCCCACTGGGAGTGTCGGTTAGGTCAAAAGATCACAGAAGCTGGACTTCTGGACCAGTATCTTCCGAAACCAGTTTGCCTCCCCGTTGTCCAGAAACGGAATATCTTTAATAATTTGTAATACAAATAAATTGATATTATTGAAAGAGTGAATGATACGAATATTTTGCGCCTCAGTATTAAAAAATAATTATTTAGTAATACTATCCCTACCATTTAGTATGTAAGTAGGTATCTATGAGCAGCAAGGCAATTTAATAATTTTTATCGTTTACTATATATATAATTTGTATTTATTCTTATTGATATAAAGTTATTATATTTTTATTTTTTGTAAAATTGTTTTACTTATATATATATATATATATATATATATATATATATATATATATTTTTTTTTTTTTTTTATTCTTTAGTATGCTGCAGTCTATATCGGTGATGTGAATACTCAGAGCCATTTGATGTAGCAGTGTGTATTATTTTGTAATAAAATAATCGTGAAGTTTTTACGATCCTTTTATTAACCTCAACTTTTACAAAATTTTGTTCAACGTTTCGGCACTACGCCATTCTGAAGATGAACATCTGTGACCACAATTTTCAATAAAATAGGCTGAGTACCCTTCTCGTAAAAATAAAAAAATTATTACTTGTTAAAAACTATAGTCCTTATTACTCAAGCTTCAAAGACAAATGCTTTTGACTTTGAAGCTTGAGTAATAAGTGGTCAAAGATGTTCATATTAAAAATGGCGTAATGCCGAAACGTTGAATAAAATTTTGTAAAAGTTGAGGTTAATAAAAGGATCATAAAAACTTGACTAATATCTGCTTAGCCTCAAATCAGTAAACAATTGTCATAATAATCGTGAAAAATAGTTGACCGTAGGTTGTAATAAAGTAGAAATGGTGTGGGTTGCGGTCAGAAAGAATTTGAAACATTAATTGTTTAAAATTAATTTTTGTTTATTCAAAAACCTTAATCAGGTATTTTACTTTCAATATCAGCTTTAATTTTTGTGAAAATTTTAGTTTTAGGATTTTTATAGTCTATTTTAGATATATACAACAAAGTCTGGAATAGTTACACCATTTACAAATCGAGAACGGCTAGACCGATTTTTATATATTTATATCTTTACTTAATTATATTTATAATCTTTGATTTGTTGAATTAGCCTCTGTACAAAATAGTAGAACTAGTGTTAAAAGGTCGAAAGAATCGGGGGAGGGGAGTAATTATTAACTGTTTACCATTTTATCAAATTTCAACGAAGCAAACAAGGCTAATATAACCAAAAAAAAAAAAATTAAAAAAAATTAAATGACAACTGGTATGTAAATGTACTCGTTATGTTTATAATTAAAGGGATGACCTTTCTATGGCTTAGGTTGGGAGGAAAGGGAAGGAGGCACATGGCATAATATTGTGGGTCATAATAAAAAGTTCACCAAGGGCGCCACAATCCTAGAGCGACACATGCATATATCCACCTGATTTTAGGCTTCCTGTCTGGTCTCTTACCTACTATTGTAGCTCTCATTCTTGTTAGAGACCTGATAGATAAATTCGAATTGCATGTACAAACTCACACTGACCTTCTTGCACTCATTTCATGGATATGGACTGACAAGCTCTGATAACTCAGACCGCCAGTACCATACAATGGATTATCGCACATCATACTCAAACTCTTATTTATTTTATTGTTTATAGTACTTACAAATATAACTTCACTATACTTATAACTTATACTATTCAATATAACTTAAACTGTAATTAGCATTAATATTTATCTTAGGGCTATTATTTTTCTTTCTGTTATAATTATTACTATTACTTCTTTGTGATTACTATTTCATTTTTATATATACATACTAGCTGACTCGGCAAACGTTTTGCCATATAAATTATTTCTAGGGAATTTCTAGTGTAGAAAAAAAATCACTAACTTAATATAAGTGTGTAAGGATGTGGTACATGTGTGAAAGAGGCATGGCCATCCTTAAAATTATATATACATCAATAATTAATTACGACAGTAACACTAACAAACAAGATCAATCTCTTAATGCTATAGCGTGAATAATAGTTTTTGATATCCCATCTTTAGCTAACCCAAACTGGATGGTTTACCCACTCGAGAGCATGCCACGTATAATTGTCCGTGTGAAAACATTGTGTGCAAACAACAAAAAAACAAAGTTCAAATACTCTGTTGGAAAATTTACAGCTTCGCTGGCATCGCAAACTGTATCAATAGATTAGTATGAGACCAAGTTCCCTAGAAACAACTGTTCTATCTTTAGATTTAAATCGTCTAATACTCATGATTTATGTACTGTGTGTGTAAATCGGGAAATATTTTTTTCAATGAGAGCATCTTGCGAATCAATGACTGTGCAGAAATCGGTTGGTAATTTTAGACATCCAGTTTTTATCTGTAGTAACTTTTCCATCGCCGATATCTAAGAGTTGTTTTGAGAATGTTTCGGCGGATGGATCTTGAAGCATTTGAACCGGCATATTACTTTCAGCTGTACTTTTTTAACGTTACGCCACAATGGTGATGATTTTAAGCAAGTGTTGATCTCATCAGCGTATGTTGAACGTGGAATGACGGGAAGTGTTTGTCTGAAATCACCTGAAAGGACTAACAGAGTGCCGCCAAATAGTTTGTCGTTGTTTTTAATATCTTTCAATGTCCTGTTCAGCGAATGTTTGTGTGCCATTGTATATTCATCCCAGATGATAATTTTACACTGTGGCCATGGAAGATTATTTTTTTTTATGTTGCACATTGCGTCAGGGTTATTTTGAATATTTAGTGGCAGCTTAAACATTGAATGAGCTGTTCTGCCTCCATCCAATAAAGTTGCCGCAATGCCCGATGACACAACGGCCAATGCGATGCCATTATTTGATCGTATGATTTCGGGGAGAATTAGGGAAATAAGGAATGTTTTGCTAGTTCCACCTGGTGCATCCAAAAAGAAGAACCCACCTTGTCCTGCTGAAACTGCAAGCATAATGCGGTCGTAAATGGTTCTTTGTTTCTCATTCATTAGTGGGATATTGCGAGGAACAATCGCCGCCATTTCTACACTGTTGTATTGCAGTTCACGATTCATTTCAGTGTTCATTAAATCAGATGCATTTCGATTTGGCGAATTCATGCCGAAATGACTGAGTGGTAACTTGGCGATGATAATGCAAAGATCCTCAATAGCAATCAATGCTTCATTTTACATAGCGTCGCTGAATTTTATCGTTAGATCGTTGCACCGTGTACGATGTTGATGTAATATATCATCAGTCATTGAATCTTTGTGATTATCTCACAATATCTCTGCTCGGGCTGGGAAACATGTAGTCAACACGATGGCGAATAGTAGACGAATTTGTGTTACTTTACAGTTCAATGCTGCTTCAGCAAGCATACATTCCCACTGGTTGTCGTCTTCCAGCAAGCCGAGTGCAAGGCATGCATTTTTATACGTTAGATACTGTTGCCCATTCACTTTACGTATATCTAGAAATGACAATCGGCCAGTAATATTAACCAACAACAGTCGAAGATAAAAACACTCAGTCAGCCTTGGATTGACTGTAAATACTCGCCCCAAAATGTTTGATTTGAATAAATTGAGACATTTATCAATGCAGCTTGCGGTGAGCCTTGGTGGCGGGGCATCCATTTTTTTGTTTGAGCCTATATGAAATAGCGTGGTACTTGTGAATAGAGTAATAGAGTTCGTGCAAAGGCACCAAAATCATCCGCACGGTTATTTATTTTTTTTTTCTCCGATTTGGATGGCATTGGTTTTAACCATACAGCCAGATTTCGCTTATTTGTATTATATTATGAAATATGAAAAATAATTATTTTAATTGCATAAGTCCTTTAATATTTTGTTTTACAATAAATTCTATTTATCTATTTGGTGCTATAATTCTATTATCCTGTGTTGATATCTTATCTGTTATTGTATTCAGTT
Source organism: Aelia acuminata (assembly GCA_911387785.2). Taxonomy (NCBI): domain Eukaryota; kingdom Metazoa; phylum Arthropoda; class Insecta; order Hemiptera; family Pentatomidae; genus Aelia; species Aelia acuminata. Next base: position 89,357,359 of record OU426980.1, on the reverse strand, counting down.
CAACTATTACACGTGTTTATTTATGGATTTTAAATAATTATGAATGGAAAGTATTTTACTATGTTCAGTTAACTTTAATAAGCTATCGTAGGTTATATTGTCTTCTAACTCTTTGAACATTACTTCTCTTTGTTTTGAATACCGCGGGCATACCATTATAATATGTTCTAGAGTCTCGTTGTCACCACATTTCTCACAATGATTATTATCTGATAAACCTATTTTGTGTAAATAATTATTGCAAATTCCATGGTTTGTTCTGAGTCTATAGTATGTTTTTATGATGTCTTTTCGGATGTTTGCTTGTGAGAACCAGGATTTACGAAAGATTTGGGGAAATATTTTTTTATAGAATTGTCCAGCGGGATTTTCTAGGTATTGTTTTTGCCAATTTTCAATTACTTCTAGTTTAATCATTTTGTAATAATCCGCGTAGTGCATTTTAGTGTCTATTGGTTGGCCATTCGTAGTGGCTAGCTTAGCCATTTTGTCTACTATTTCGTTATCTGTGATACCTGCGTGGGCCTTAATCCATTTAAAGATGGGCCTTAATCCATTTAAAGATTATACTCTTATCGTCCTTTATTGCAATTTGATGATTTATTAATATCTCCATTTGTATATTGCTAATATTCTTATTTATGATATTATTTAATGATAGCAATGCGCTTTTACAATCTGTTAAAATAATGAAATTAGTATCTACGGATTGGTTAATATATTTGATTGCTTCTAATATGGCATATAATTCTGCATTATACGATGAACATCCGTTAGGTAATTTATATTGAGCGGAATGATTGCATTTAGGTACATATATTGCACATCCTGCGGTATCGTTGATCTTTGAGCCGTCTGTATATATATATATATACGGACATGATGAGGCCATTTTTCGACGATCGAGGCTATTGTATTAGTGGCTACTAATGAATGGGGCAACGTACATTCTTTAATTTCTAAATGTACATTAAATTTTTGTAATAACATTTTATATTGTATTTGAAATTGTGGGAGTCTTTTAGTTGTATATACATCCCGCGGTGTTTGATGATATTTTAAAAAACTATTATAAATTAAGGGAGTATATTTCATTTTCTACCAGTATGACCTACTTAATATGAGGGTATTTAGATTTACTATTTTATTGTAGCATTTTTGATTGTTATCATAGGTTTTAAAAAGGATTCTGTCTGTAAATAATTGTCTCCTGATCTTTAATGGTATTTCATTGGCTTCATTTAATAACGCATCTATAGGAGTGGAATTTAGAGCACCTAAACATATTCTTAAGCTCCTATTATGTATTACGTCTAACTTCCGCAAATGGGTAATGGGTGCTTCGCCATATATTGCGTGATATATTGAGTCAAATATCACTCTTATTGAACTTTATAAAATATTAAAGAAATGCTCGGATCCGCTCCCCATTTACTGTTATGACTAATCATTTTCAGGATACTTTTTTCGGAGCGATTAGTGATTTCTTGAATGTGTTGTTTCCAATTTAGGTTACGGTTAAAGTATACACCAAGAAATCTCACGGTATGAACTGTTGGGAAGGATAACCCTGCTAATTGAACATGTTCATTGAGCGGAAATATACGTCCTCTACTGAAGGGGCATATAACTGATTTAGAAGATGAAATAGACATTCCGGTATTTAATTTCCATTTTCTTAATTCCCTTATGGTCCCATCCAGTAACTCTAAACATTTATTAATATCTCTATGAGAAGTATATATACATATATCATCGGCAAATTGTAAGATTGAAATTTTTGCGGTATATATTTTCTTAAATCGGTCGTGAAGATTGCAAATAATAAACTACTCATAATACCTCCTTGCGGTAAACCTATATGAGTCACTCTACTCGTAACTATTGTATTTGAAATTTTTAGTGATAATTTTCTATCGCTGTACAAACAGATGATAATTTCTACAAATTTATTAGGGAATCCCATATCTTTCATTTTACTTTCGAGTATGTTTAGTGGAACTGTGTCGTATGCCTTAGTAATATCCAAAAATATAGCAACTGTTTTTTGTCCTGACGTGAAAGCTGTATGTATGTCTGTATTTAATTCGAGAAGGCAATCTATTGTTGATTTACCGTTACGAAAACCGAACTGGTAACTTGGTAATTTACTTTGGGATTCCAATCACCACTCCATACGATATTTAATCATCCTTTCAAATGTCTTTAGCACACAGGAGCTTAAGGAGATCGGTCTGTACGAGGAGGCATTAAAAGGGTCCTTTTCGGGTTTCAATATTGGTAACACACAGAACTCCTTCCATGAGTTAGGTATTTTCTTTAATGTCCACACCTCATTTAGAATTTTCAATAGGAATATTTTAATTTTTTTAGGAAGTTTAGACAACATTATATGATGAATATTGTCTAATCCCGGTGCTGTATTTGGGTTATTGTTTAAAGAATTTATGAGTTCTTGCAATGTAACAAGGATGTTGTATGTCTCCGACATTGTTCAAAATATTTATTGACGCTTGCCTAAAAAATTGGACAGATAAATGTAGCCCGATGGGTATTCCAATCAATGGCACGTACTTACACCATCTATTATTCGCTGATGACCAGGTGATCATTGCACAAGATGAAGATGATGTAAGTTACTTATTTAGGAAAGTAATGGAACAATACAAAGAATGGGGATTGAAAGTGAATGAGAAGAAGACAAAATACATGTGTACAGATCTGGGTGAAGCGAACGACTCTGTTATATCAAATCTAGAAAGAGTGGAACACTTTAAATACCTTGGATCCATATTAGAGAGTAATGGCTCTATTGATTCGGAAGTGAGTAAAAGAATAATCAGTGGCCGAAAAGTGATTGGTATGCTGAATTCTCTTCTCTGGAGCAGCAATATTCTTGGTAAAACCAAAAAATTAATATATAGTGCACTGGTCGAGAGTATCATGCTGTATGGCTCCGAGACGTGGACCCTTAACAGAACACAGGAAAAAAGACTCTTGGCGGTAGAAATGGATTTTTGGAGGAGGTCAGCCAGGGCTTCAAGGATACACCATATAAAAAACAGCCAGATCAGAGAAAAAATGAATCGCCAAAGAAACATACTTGAAGCAATAGAAAAAAGAAAACTAAAATGGTATGGCCACTTGAAAAGAATGGGTTCAAATAGAATACCAAGAATGATATTTGAATGGGAGGCAGAAGGAAGAAGAAAAAGAGGAAGACCACGTATACAGTGGATAAATAAAGTAAAGGAAACTATGGCCGGTCATGGACTGAGGGAAGAGGAAACGAAAGACAGGAAGGTGTGGAAGATGAGATTGGAAGAAGAGTTCGGTTGAGGGAAACTTCAAACATGAAGAAATCCTTAATAAAAAAAAAAAAAAAAAATTAAATTCTATTATTAACTGATTTAGTGGTTTATAAATAAGCTTTATCCTCTCTCTTTAATCATGTTTCTAATTTCTTCCTCGGAGATTGTTAAATTTTTATCAGACATTATGGAGCTAACTATTGTATAGCCTCTTCAATCTGAACAGTTTTATTCAGGTTTTGTAACATAAGGTTTTGAATATAGAGTTCCGATAGGTTTAGATCTAGGAGTGTTTGAATTTGAAGGAATTGGGTTCGATGGGTACAAAGGTACTGTATAACTCTTGTTTATCTCTCTTCTGATTTGTTCCGTAGGATCTATGTCGGGATGTTTATCCGGACTTGAGACCCGAATTCTTTTATTCACACTAATTTAACTTTTAACTAAGGGGCTAGTTTTGTAAAAAGTTTGTTTATTATTTGTTTGATCTATTGTTGGGAATGTTTCGGGTGTTTGCCTTAAAACGGCCCAACTATACGATTTGCCTTCTAGTAAATTTTTTGCTTCCATGTAAGTCAAATTGTGGGTAGCCATTACCTCTTTTATTTTTTTCTGATTTATAAATTCCGGGCAAAGATTTGTAGCAAGGGAAGAATGATTTTGTTTACAGTAAATAAATTTTAATAGAGTGCCAGGGGGACACTCTTCTTTGACGTGTTTCTCACCGCAATCTGGACATCTGGGTGTATTACTTTTACATTGCGTAGTAAAGTGTCCGTAACGAAAACAATTCCGACACTGAACGACAGATTGAATGTACCTGTGCACTTCACATCTTACGTGGTTTATACTGATATAAGTTGGGAGGAACTGGCCTCTAAAAGTTATCAGAACCGTGCCCGTCGGTTTCAGTTCGTATTCCTTAGTTTCTCGGTTAAAATATTTCTTTATGAATCTTTTTACTCGGATAATTTTTTGCGTTTCGGAGTACGACGTTTTTATATTGTTTAAAATATCTTCCTCTGATAGAGCAATGTCTATTCCTCTAATAACGCCTTTTCTTTCTAACATAAAGTGCGGAATGTACGTTAAACAATTTTTTGATTTTAAAATTTCCGATTTTACTATTGCATTGGCATGTATCCCTAGTCGTGTTTCGACTTTTATTCTGTTATGTCCTGACTTGGTGATAGATATAATATTATTATATAATTCCGGAGCGGATTCGTTTAATATCTTTCCTAAAGTCATTAGGTGAATTCGACCTACTCCAACCCCTTCCGTCGATTTGCTTTCCACAAAAACAAAATAAGGGCCTAAGTCACTTTCCTCATATAAGTGAATAAAAGATTTTAGGTTATTTTTTTCATCAACTTTCATAATAATTTTGTCATCGGACGGCACCATTTCTATTTCATTATCAGAATTCTTTATAGAATCGTTAATAGTAAAATTATTTTCAACAGTATTCACCTTATCAGGTGGAATCTCCTCTCTCCCGTCACTCGTGCCAGACATTTTGAATAATAATAATAATAATAATAATTTGAATAATAATATAATAATAATAATGTTTATTGAAATAATATATACATAAATGACTAATTTACATTTTTTTACAACCATTAAAACATTTATGCTTTGGATTGCTCCGTCAGCAGAGTTACAATTATAAACATTACCTAATAATTTCAAAGTAAATAATATTATAAAAGAAAGAAAAACAAATAACTAAAATAATCATAATAAAATTAAATTATATCTTGTATACAGTATGCTTAACAAAGCCGCTAAAAATATAGGAGAAGAAAATTAACATTCTCAAAAAAACAATACTCATTTTTTTTTTTTTTTTTTTTTTTTTATAATTATAATTAAATTCCCTAACTAAAAGGCTCCTATAATATAGTGCCTCTCTTAAGAACTTTACAAGTCCGGCCCAATTTTGGCCATTCAATAAATTAATGACCTCACTCTCTGTTAGTATGGCACTGTTTAAAAATCTTACCCTATAAGGCCTTAATATAGGACAGACAGCAATAACATGTTTTACGTTTTCGACTTGTTTTAAATTACAAAGCGCACAGAATTGACATAAGTCAGGTTTAAATGGTTTGTAATTTAAATTTAATAATTCTGTACGTGCCTTGAGTATCAGTTTAGATTCATTAAAAGGTAATGAATTTATATAACTATAATTTAAGTCATAATTGAGTTTAGGATATAATCCGTGATGTGCACCTTGCTTTGCATTTAATTCAGCATTTTGACTTTCTTCATTTTTTATGTTATTGATTAATTGATCTATACTAGCTTCCCATACAGAGTTAATATTACTATTAGACAAATCAGTGTTAATACTATATTGAGCACATAAATGTTTCCATGATTCAAACCAATATAATTTTTGATTAATTATTTCTTTCGCAACAATTTTAGGCAATCTTGAGTTTGGCAGCTTCAAAATTTTTAAAACATATTTTAAGTGTAATTTTAATGTATGCACGTAAATAGAAGAAACACCCAGTTCTAAATTTAAAACATAATTCGGAGTATTATTGGGAAGTGTAAATAATTTTTTTAAGAAAAACCTCTGTAACTTTTCTACCTGGTCGTATTTTAAAAAAACCCAAACTTGTGAAGCATAACACATTATGGCTCTGGATACGGCGTTAAATACCTTCAATTTTGCTTGAGTAGGCAAGTTATTGTTTGTAAATACGTTGTGCCAAATACAGTTAATCCCCAGCTTGGCAGTATTGAGTTTTTCTTTTAGATGATAGTTGAAGGATAAAGTAGGACTTAGGTAAACACCTAAATATTTATATTTATTTACAACTTCTATTTTTTTACCGCCATACTCCCAATTACCCTTACACCTTCCACCTCTTTTCCTGTAAATCATAATTTTGGATTTATCAAGATTAACTTCGAGCCCCCACGTATTACAGTATACATACAATTTATTAATCATATCTTGCATTTTCACTGGGTCGTCACTAATCAGAACAATATCATCTGCATACATCTGAACATTTACGACAATATCTTCTATTCGTATACCTCCGCCTATTTCTTCAACTAAATCATTAATGTAAATGCTAAATAAAATTGGCGAAAGAAGGCACCCTTGTCTCAAACCATTAGGAGTATCGAAAAACTCTGATATTCCCTCATTACCCCAAACAGCTGCACGTGTACTATCATACAGACATTTAATTATATTAACAAATTTATTGGACAAGCCACATTTGAATAGTTTATAAAGTAGAAGCTCCCTTGGTATGGAGTCGAAAGCTGCTCTGAAATCAACAAAAAACAAATATATCCGGTTTACTGAGCGCTTTTGAAATTGTAATTTTATTAAATTAATTAAATTAAAAATGTTATCTATTGTGGAATAACATTTACGAAAACCTGCCTGGAATTCGGAGAGAACATCATGGACTTCCAGCCAAAGTTGCAGTCTATTTAATAATAATCCTGTAAACAATTTTGCATCTGAATTAATGAAGGATATTCCTCTATAATTGCTTACTTGACTGGAATCCCCTTTTTTATAAAAAAGGAAAGATAAGCGAATCTTTAAAATCTCCTGGAATGCATTGGTTATTATATATTTCATTAAAAACTACTATTAATGTAGTTATTAATATTATTAATTTCTTTATGAATCTTTTTACTCGGATAATTTTTTGCGTTTCGGAGTACGACGTTTTTATATTGTTTAAAATATCTTCCTCTGATAGAGCAATGTCTATTCCTCTAATAACGCCTTTTCTTTCTAACATAAAGCTCGGAATGTACGTTAAACAATTTTTTGATTTTAAAATTTCCGATTTTACTATTGCATTGGCATGTATCCCTAGTCGTGTTTCGACTTTTATTCTGTTATGTCCTGACTTGGTGATAGATATAATATTATTATATAATTCCGGAGCGGATTCGTTTAATATCTTTCCTAAAGTCATTAGGTGAATTCGACCTACTCCAACCCCCTCCGTCGATTTGCTTTCCACAAAAACAAAATAAGGGCCTAAGTCACTTTCCTCATATAAGTAAATAAAAGAGTTTAGGTTATTTTTTTCATCAACTTTCATAATAATTTTGTCATCGGACGGCACCATTTCTATTTCATTATCAGAATTCTTTATAGAATCGTTAATAGTAAAATTATTTTCAACAGTATTCACCTTATCAGGTGGAATCTCCTCTCTCCCGTCACTCGTGCCAGACATTTTGAATTAATATAGATATTATTTAAAATAAAAAGAATGAAAAAATTAAAGAAAAGGACTCTGAGAATTACTAAGATAAGGAAATAAAAATAATATTCTGAGTAATTAAAATAAAAATAACTGTATATAAAGTAAAATTGGAATCTTATCTGTTCGGAGAGCCTACACTACGTTGATCCTTTTTCAGCGAAGGTTGAACTAAGACTGATCCGCACGGTTACACAATTCAAAAAATTCAATGAGTGTAGTTTTTGGTGGATTTTTAGCACGATCAATCGGTGTATCGTTCGTGAAAAATACACGCTGGCCGTTTCCAGGAAGGACGGCTAACCGAACAACTGCTGGATCCCGTTCATGAATTGGAAAAAAAAAGATACGCCAAGCAGCTTCATTGGAGCTGATGACCGACCAATTTGGTAGAGCGTTATTTCATCGTTTTTATTCACTTGAGGAGCATTCACATTGGTATTTTCCATTTTAAACACTGCCATATCACTGCCTTTATGGACATACTTGAAAATGTATGTGATGCTCTTCACAGAACTGCAGAACTCAACAATAATATGGGCATTGCATGTCTTGCTCAGCTATATATTGGATATCCGTCGACATTTGTGATAAAGTGAAATATTCATGAAAATTTTTAGTACATTTTTCATCTGCCATGCAAGGCGATGAACGATTAAGAGTACCGCCTGGGCCATGAATCACGTTTGTTGTAACAATACCAAACAGTAATCGGGCAGTAGACGGATCTGGGATTTCCGCAGAAATTATTGTAACACTTATGTGGGTAAGAAATATTTATTAACAGAAATATATACTGTTATCACAATGCCGACGAATAATTAAAACTTAAACACTTGAGCAGGTTACAAAATGATAACGTTCAAACACACAATCATATGACTTGCACTACACAGTCAAGACAAAGACTTCGACTAACTCGTTCAGTCACTGCTCCTTATATATAATCGTAAATAGTCAGGCCTGGATCATTCTAGAACAATGTAGGCAGATCTACGCCTTTGTGGACTAGGCGGGAAAGATCTAGACCCCAAAAGTTCGTTCCAATCGCATATTTTGTTCCAACAAACGGTCCGGGAGGTTACGCCATATGTTTTTTTTTTTTATTTGCTTATTGGTTTAACGTTACATTATATTATCGATTTCTTCAGGATTTTGTCGATTAACCAAACCAAAATGAGTGCATGAGGTAATCCTATCTTTTGCTACTCAACCGAATACAGTCAGCAACGTGTGGGACCGAATACATGTAATTTAGTAATGAAACTCATTAAAGAACTTTTGTCTGAACACACGTGCTGTGAAGTCATGAAGATGTACTTGTATCAAAACTCTTTGGTAAACTGTCCTATAGAGCTCGTTATCGCACGTAAATTTTGCTGTTTTTGTCTAGGAGATCTTGCTGCTCCTTTTGTTTTTCTTCAAACTTACTCATCATAGTGTATAATAAATTCCGCACATCACTTTTTATAGTTTTATTCATTTTAAATGATAAACTCCGTTATAAGCGTATACTAATTGTTTACCATATGTTATGACGGGTGACAAAATGACATTTATAGAATGTTAACATTTAAAAAGTTTCAATTAAATGTTAGGCTCAACTTACCAAGTGATAATTGATCAGTTATCGAGCGGGATGAAAAATGATTAACACGTTGAGCGCCATGTAAAAGATGATGTATTCTTGCATGGGGCCGAAGCATTTTTTCCTAATTTATAACTTTAATATGATTAGAATGATACATAAATTGCAAAATAAATAAATAAAAAAATTAATTTCGGACTTCTTCTTCTCCATGCACCCCCCCCCAAAAAAAAAAAGGCCAATTGCATTGGCGAAATGTTCGGGGCCGGAGCCGTCCCATACGCCTTGAAATCACCCTCGGCGGGCGGGCCCCTGGCCCAGAACAACCGATCCGGTCGGTCCATTATACTCCAGGTACCCCTGACCACAAGTGAAGCCGGATCGCAGAAAAGTGTCGTCCGTGTGCACCGGGCCTTTGTGGCCCGAGCCTTAGCTGGCAGGAGCGGTCGGTACTAGAGATGCGACCGTAACAACAATGTTTACGTGCGATAACGAGCTTTATAGGTCAGTTTATCAAAGAGTTTTGATACAAGTACATCTTCATGACATCACAGCACGTGTGTTCAGACAAAAGTTCTTTAATGAGTTACATTACTAAATTACATGTATTCGGTCCCACACGTTGCTGACTGTATTCGGTTGAGTGGCAAAAGATAGGATTACCTCATGCACTCATTTTGGTTTGGTTAATTGACAAAATCCTGAAGAAATTGATAATATAATGTAACGTTAAACCGATAAGCAAATAAAAAAAACAAACATATGGCGTAACCTCCCGGACCGTTTGTTGGAACAAAATATGCGATTGAAACGAACTTTTGGGGTCTAGATCTTTCGCGCCTAGTCCACAAAGGCGTAGATCTGCCTACATTGTTCTAGAATGATCCAGGCCTGACTATTTACGATTATATATAAGGAGCAGTGACTGAACGAGTTAGTCGAAGTCTGTGTCTTGACTGTGTAGTGCAAGTCATATGATTGTGTGTTTGAACGTTATCATTTTGTAACCTGCTCAAGTGTTTAAGTTTTAATTATTCGTTGGCATTGTGATAACACTATATATTTCTGTTAATAAATATTTCTTTCCCACATAAGTGTTCAATAATTTCTGCGGAAATTCCAGATTCGTCTACTGCCCGATTACTGTTTGGTATTGTTACAACAAACATGATTCATGGCCCATGCGGTACTCTTAATCGTTCATCGCCTTGCATGGCAGATGGAAAATGTACTAAAAATTTTCATGAATATTTCACTTTATCACAAATGTCGACGGATATCCAATATATAGCTGAGCAAGACATACAATGCTCATATTATTTTTTTAATTTATACGTTCTTTAAACATTAACATATTAGTGTACAAACGTATTTAAATCGATGTTTAAGTGTAAAGCATGTTTATTTTTTATAATTAATAAATAAAAACATCGATATTTTCTACATAGTTGGTTTAACATAATCATTTATTAAAAATTCAACTGTTAGGACCTAAACATATTCATACATTGATGTCGTTTCCATAGTATTACGGAGAATCGTATTTTTTATATATTATTATATAATCTATTATTATATATATTGATATATTATTATATATAACGTATATATTATTAATCATATTAAATAAGTAATCCAATTATGAAAATATGTTTTGCGTTTTCATATTTTATTAACTTATTTGAAGTTGAAAATTTTACAGAAACAAGGAAGGGTAGGAAGAAAATAGGTAATATATCCAATATAATGTAAAAAATCGATGCTAAAAACAACTTTATTATAGTTAAAACATCGATGTTAATAGCATATTTGTTTTTGTATATAACATTTATGTTAAAAAAACTTGGTTAAAAAAGATAATAAGGCTCCTAGAATTGATCGAATTCCATACGGGTTCTTTAAAAATTCTCCGGACAAATTTATAGATCTCTTACTGTCTCATTATAATAATATTTTTTCATCTGGTAAACTTCCCAGCAGTTATAATCATTCTATAATTTTTCCCTTACATAAGAAAGGTGATAAAGGAGTTGCTACCAATTACAGAGCTGTTGCATTCGAAAACGTTATAGCTAAAATTTTCTCGGGTCTAATTTTACAGCGACTAACTCAATGGGTAGAAAACAATAATATACTTAAGGAATTTCAATCAGGGTTTAGAAAAGGCTATTCTGCCATAGATAATATATTTGTATTAATTAATACAATAAATCTGAAACTAGCCACCAAAAAGCAGAAAATTTATGCATTGTTTGTTGATTTATCGTCTGCATTTGATAGTATCGATCGTTATTCGTTAATGTTAAATTAATGCTGCTAGGTATGTCAACAAAAATGCTTCGCATAATCTGTAGCCTTCACGAAAATACCGAGGGATTTGTATGGGGTAAAACAGGAATTTCCGAAGGTTTTCCAATCTCTATGGGTGTCAAACAGGGTGCTCTTCTTTCGCCTTTGTTATTCTCCCTGTTCCTAAATGATATAGACGAATATCTTGATGGGGGCGTACAAGTGCACACTTTTAGAATAAAACTACTGGCTTATGCAGATGACTTAGTTTTATTATCCTCAAATCCCGTTACAATGCAGCTTATGATAAATCAAATCGAATCTTACTTTCTAGAATGGAATCTGAAAATAAATTTAAATAAATCCAAAATAATTGTTTTCCGAAACGGAGGGAAGCCCGCAAGAAATGAAAAATGGAAGTTTGGACATGCAAGTATCGAAGTGGTAAACAACTATAAATATTTAGGCGTAACGCTATCTTCTGGTCTCTCTTTGGAAAAACAACTTAGTGAAAGATTACAAACTGCAAAACAAGGCTTAAATTCTCTCTGGCACACATATGTAATGAATAATGATATTTCGCATTCGTCTAAACTTCATATATTTAATACAGTCTCTAGGTCAATTTTGTGTTACGGGGCGCAGGTTTGGGGAGGACAAAGATATAGGAAGGTTGAAAGTTTATTAACATTTTTTTATCAAAAAGTCGTATAGTCTGCCTCTTAATACAACTAATAATATAATATTTATTGAAACCAATTTAGACCCCATATTTATCCATACTATTAAACTTCATTTAAATTATATTTTAAAAGTTATGAATACCCCTAACAGGCTCACACAGGCTACCGCTATAGAGATAGTTAAAAAAGATCTTTCCTGGTATAAAAACATATATTCACTATTACAGAAACATAATCTCCCGCTGATAAATCTGGATAATTTTAACGACTGGCCAGAGATCTTTAAAAGTTTAATTAAAAGCATACGGGATAGTTTAAAAAATGACTATATAGACTTTGCTAAAAATTCATTAACTAGTACCCTGTATAAATATCTAATGTTTGAACTACCTGATAATGTAGACTATTTCAAAAACTTCAAAAGAAATGATATTAAATGGATAATGAAGCTGAGGGGTGAACTGTTGTGTCTGAATTACCGGAGGTATTCATCAAACTCGGAAATAAATTGCTGTTTATGCAACAAACAAGAAAAGGAAGATATACTCCATTTTGTTTGGTATTTGTCCGATATTAAATGAATACAGGTTGAAATTGTTTAAAAAAACTACATTAACCAGGACAGAAGTAATTAATTATTTGAATGGGAAAAATTGGATCTCTTTAATCGGATATGCAACAGAAGCCTGGAAATACAGGTATATGGTTATAATTGACTCCCGTTAATAGAGGGCCACCTTTGTATTATTTGTATTTTATCTTATATGATTTGTATTTTTCTTATTTTTCTTTTCTTCTTAATTCTTTTTTTATATTTTTTGATTATTATTCTTTTTCTAATTTTTTTTTTCTGTTTATGTAATTATATCATTTTCAAAGTATATCATTTTTCATATAATTTATTATATTTGTATATTTGTAAAGGAGTAATATAATTTACAATGAGTGAGATATGTAAATAAGCAACAGTTTACTGGCTTAATGCTGAAGATATAAATGTACAAATTTATTTTGTAAACAAGCCACGACTCTCCTCTAATGGCCTAATGCCAAGAGTATGCGTCTAATTAATTTTTTTTGTTCTGTATTTTATATTCAAATAAAGAGATTATTATTATATATTATTATTATATTAAAAAAACTTGGTTATTGTTAAAACATCGATGTTAAAATATATTTGATTTTGTCCAAAACATCGATGTTAAAACATATTTTTTTTTTAACCAAAACATCGAAGTTAAAACATATTTGTTTTTGCCGAAAGCATCGATGTTATCCCCTGTGGGTAGGGGTTAGAATTTACCTACGGAATCTCCACCTGTCGTAAAAGGTGACTAAAGGAGCCAGTTGTCCCGAGGATACGGGGCCTCTCGCATTGGGCCAATCACCCATGCGAGAGTAAAATAGATTCAAAGAAGCAATAATGGCCTCGGAAAAAACGGATTGTCTCAACGGAAACGACCTGGAAAAGGACTTCAGAATCGGAACATGGAATATCGGGACACTGACGGGGAAAGAAGCCGAACTTACTTTTAAATTGGAAAAGTTTAGAATGCACATACACGGGATAAGTGAGGTTAAAAAGAAAGGAAGCGGAGAGATGAGGCTGGAGAAAGATTACATACATCTGTACTCCGGAGTGGCCAAGGGAGAGTTTGCTAAAGAGGGCGTTGGAATCATTATGTCCCCCGCTGCAGTTTGTAAGCTGGAAGACTGGAAACCAATATCCCCAAGAATAATAGTGGCTGACCTAAACTTAAGTATAGGGAAAGTATCGCTCCTACATCGCTCATACAAGTTTACGCTCCTACAGAAAATTCCTCAGTCCTGAAGGACAAGGAATTATTCTACTCTGATCTACAAAGAACTGTAGATAGTAGAAGAACCAAGCAGAGATCAATAATTCTAATTGGGGATCTTAATGGCCGAACCGAGTGGAATTATACAGCAGGGCATGGAACTATGGGGCGATATGGTGGAGAAAGCACCAAAAATGAGAATGGCCAGCGACTGATCGATTTTTGTATTGACAACAATCTTCTTGTTGGTAACTCGTTTTATCCACATAAGAAGGTCCATAAGATCAAATTCTCCAGCGAAGGCAGAAACAGCATTATAGATTATATAATTTTCGATCGCTGTATCAGAAGACACTTCACCGACGTGAAAGTTATCCGCGGAGCGGAGATAGGCTCTGACCATTTATTACTTATGGCAGATACTAGGATTTTAAAAGAACGCGGCCCCCAACCAAAAGTGAACGAGAACATAAAGGTTCATACACTTAACGACCCTGTAAAAAGAATGGAGTACGCTGACAAACTGGATGAAAGGATCAGGGGGGACATGAACCTAGATGGAAATGTTGAGACCCTGTGGATTAATCTAAAACAAGCAATTTTAGAAACAGCAAAAGAAGTCTGCGGCATACACAGGGTGACAGGAATGGTTGATGGTTGTCAGAGAAGTACTTTCTGGCAAACGCTTGACACCAATTCAAAGAGTGAGCCGCTCGAAGGATAATCGGCCCTACGTCCGAGTTAAGATTTTTGACATTCCTTTTCTCGGCTTACTCGACTCTGGAGCGTCTCTCTCTGCTATAGATGGCAGTTGTTGGCAGAAGTTTGCCTCATTGGGGCTGACGCTAAAAGAAGAACCGGGTATAACAGTATATACAGCAAATAAGAATAAAATGGAAATTCTAGGTTCCTTAGAACTCCCAGTGGAACTACAAGGGAAGGTCTGCTTGGTGAAGTTCTTAGTTGTTCCTTCATTGACTACGACCATGATTTTAGGAATGGATTTTTGGAGAAAGATGCAGATACTTCCTGGTATGGAAATGGACAAGCGAGGTGATATCTCAGATGACCTCACGGAGAATGGCGTGATCTCGAGTATGCTGGTCGGTAAGGACAATTTGTCTCAAGAAGAACGTGAGCAGCTGAACAAATTGGTCAGCAAATGGGAGAATAAGAGGACAAAAACGTTAGGCTGTACGAGTAAGGTGGAGCACGTCGTGGACACTGGCGAGCACAGACCAATCAAACAGCGTTATTATCCGGTCTCGCCATACATTCAGAAAATCTTGGATGAGGAGTTGGACAAAATGCTAGAAGAAGGTATAGTCGTCCCATCAAAGAGTGCCTGGGCTTCACCAGTTGTCCTAGTTAAGAAACCAGATGGCAGTCATCGATTCTGCGTAGATTATCGCCAAGTTAATAATGTCACCAAACGAGACGCTTACCCACTACCGTATGTCTCTAGTATTTTGGATAGACTACGAGATGCAAAGTTTCTATCGTCTCTAGATATTAAAAGCGCGTATTGGCAAGTTCCGTTAGAGAAGTCTAGTCAAGAGAAAACCGCTTTCGCTGTCCCAGGGAGAGGTCTTTATCAGTTCACCCGCATGCTGTTCGGCCTACACAACAGTCCAGCGACATGGCAACGTTTAATAGACAATGTACTTGGTGCTGATTTGGAACCCCATGTTTTTGTATCTTTGGATGATATTGTAATAGTGACGTCAGATTTTTCCGAACATATGCGAGTATTAGAGGATGTTTTTGAACGACTAGCTGGAGCTAACTTGTCTCTGAACTGGGAGAAGTGCCAGTTTTGTAGACCGGAACTACGCTTTTTGGGTTATGTAGTTAATGAAACAGGATTACTTGTTGACCCAGAAAAAGTCGAAGCCATCCGCACCTACCCAACACCCAAATCTGTGAAACAAGTTCGGCAATTCGTCGGACTGGCCTCATGGTATAGGCGTTTCGTGGAGAACTTCTCTACAATTATTTCTCCACTCACCTCATTGCTGGAAAAGGGCTGCAAATTGAAACGGGGTGAAGAACAGGAGCGAGCAATGCAGTACCTTAAGGAGAGATTAATCAGTGCCCCCATATTGTCGTGCCCAGATTTCGAAAGGCACTTTTATTTACAAACTGACGCATCGACTACGGGACTTGGGGCAATTTTGTTCCAAAAATATGAAGAAGGTGACAAAGTTATCGCCTATGCGAGTAGAAGCTTGACAGCAGCCGAACGAAAGTACAGTACTACGGAACACGAGTGTCTAGCAGTGCTGTGGGCCGTCGAACGATTCCGCCCTTATCTGGAAGGGATGCCTTTTACGGTAATCACTGATCATCAAGCACTGAAGTGGTTACACAACCTTAAGGACCCGCAAGGTAGATTAGCGCGCTGGGCGATAAAACTTCAACAGTACCAGTTCTCTATAGAGCACCGACCTGGGAAATTGAATGCCGCTGCTGACGCCCTCTCGCGTGCTCATGAAGATGTAGTGGCTACGATAGATTTGAGTCTTGATGATCTTGACCCATGGTATATGAAGATGTTGGAGAGGATAAAGAAGGATCCTGCCAAATATCCTAGTTGGAGAGTAGAAGGTGTTAGGCTATTTAAGCGAATTGTGGACAAACGGAAGATTCTAGGCGAGGAATCTCCTTGGAAAGTGGTGGTGCCAAAAAGGAAAAGGAAGGATATATTATTTGATTGCCATGACCACCCTCTGTCTGGACATCTGGGAGGATTTAAAACGCTTCAACGGCTAAGGGAACATTACTATTGGTCTGGAATGGCTTCAGACACTGCCCGATATGTAGGTCGTTGCGAAACCTGTTTAGCACATAAACCTTTACAACGAGCACCAGCTGGCCTCATGGGTCACCAAAGAATGGTCACGCGACCATGGCAACTTGTATCGGCCGATATCATGGGACCTCTGCCTTTGTCAAGCAATCGAAACCGCTTTATAGTTGCTTTTTCGGACTATTTCTCGAAGTACAGCATTTTTATACCTGTAAGAACAGCGACCGCAAAGATCGTTAGTAATATATTGGAGAAAGAAGTTGTGCTTATGTTTTGTGCTCCACAAGTGGTGATTTGTGACAAGGGACCGCAGTTTAAAAGTCGCGTATTCCAAGCAAAAGCAGCTGAATACGACATTGATATTTCATACACGCCGAATTACCATCCACAGGCTAATCCCATGGAGCGACCTAACCGAGTAATAAAG
The DNA here is from genome assembly GCA_911387785.2 of Aelia acuminata. Classification (NCBI taxonomy): domain Eukaryota; kingdom Metazoa; phylum Arthropoda; class Insecta; order Hemiptera; family Pentatomidae; genus Aelia; species Aelia acuminata. The sequence continues at coordinate 89,340,188 of OU426980.1, read as the reverse complement.
ACCCTAATTTCTTCTTATGTGAAGGACAACCAGAGACGTTGGGATAAAGATTTGAATAAGCTAGCTTTCGCTATCAAAACTGCTGTCCATGAAGTTACCGGATACTCTCCCGCTTATATCAACTTTGGTAGAGAACTTGCCCGAACGGGTAAAGAACACCTGAACTTCGACGACGATCAAGAGAACGATAATGTCGATCATAAGAAAGAATATGTGGAAAGGTTAAAGAACATGTCGCTTTTGTACAAAGAAGTACAAGACAAATTAGCACGGGCTTACGAGAGTAGCAGCGCTACGTACAACTTTAGGAGAAGACCACAAGAATTTCACGTGGGTGAAACAGTGTGGAGGAGGAACCATCAGCTCTCCGATGCAGCGTCGTACCTCAACCGTAAGTTGGCACCAGCATTCGTCAAATGTGTAGTGACGAAGAGAATCGGCAACCTGCTGTACCAACTAAGAGACATGGACGGAAGAGACGTAGGAAAGTGGCACGTAAAGGATCTCAAACCTCACCCACAAGAGCTCGAAAACGAAGAGAACACGATGTAAATATATGGTTTATGTAAATAGTTTAGAAGTGGTAAGGGTACAGGAAAAATTAGGAACTAATTTTTTTTTTTTTTTTTTTTAGTAAAAGGGGGGGTTCTTACGGTTAAATTTTCGTTAAGCATTTAAATTTAATTTAAAGATTTCGTCATGGCAACAAAACCAAAACAAAAATTATTTCTTTTTTTTTATAAGTCAGAGCAGCTGGTGTCTCAATAAAATAATGGTATATATTTAATATGAATAATAGAAATACTTGTTTTTCTATGTTCACGTAATATAATTAATTGTAAATAATTAATGATAGATAATATTTAATTTTTATTTGAAATAAAAATAATGGATTTGAAAAATCGACTATCGACGGGAGAGTTATAGTGTGCGACCGAGTGGTGGCCGGCAGAAAAAAAGACAAGTGAGCTTAGCCAGTGTCGTGAGCACATGGTGTGTTTTGCTTAAAAGAAATTTCCTCGGTTTTACCGGATAATTTGAATGGACCTTCGCTTCTGATTCACCCAAAACGCGAGTGCAGACAGTGGATTACCGGAAGGAGCTAGGAATGCGAGTCCATCGGGAGATTTGAGGAAAAGAAGGCAACAGCGGCGGAGGAGAGGAGAGGCTTGGAAGTCCTGCTGCTAGAATTGGGAAGTACAGACTCTGTTTTTATTTGTTTCCAATTGAATTAATCAGTAAAAGGAGGAGATGACATTTCTTTTGGTTTTCTGTTTTTTTTTTGTATGCATGTATTAAATACTTTAATTTCTTTATGTATGTTAATTTAGAAAATTAAGGGGTTAATTTTATTTGATTTAGTTTGTAGTTTGGTTAAGTTTGATTTCGTTTGTATCTCTTTATTTTTTTTAATTATTAATGAATAAAAACATTTTAAAAGGATTTAAATAAATAATGTAAAAGAATTTCAGCTGTAAACCTAGTTACTCTGATAATAGAATTATACTGACAATAGGTAAGTTGAACTGTTACCACGGTTTCATGTAATGAGTCATGATAGCCTAGTGCATAGCGCTCTAGACTTACGTTGTTAAGGTTAATGGTTCAAATCCAGTGTTTGATGAAAACTTTTTTTTTCTCTTTTCCAGAAATTATTATTTTTTTTTATTTTGTGTTGTTGCCTAAGGTTTATATCAATTAAATTAATTTTAATATATTAATAATAATTATTACTTAATAATAAATGTATCAATAAACCTTAACAAGATTAATTTAATTTTCTCATTAATTTCCTTTCTAATTATGTATTAATTTTCTTTTTAATTATGAATTAATTTTCTTTTCACCCAATTATTAGTTCACTCAATAGTACACTTGGATTTCTTTGATTCTTTGGTTTGATTGCACTAAATTATTTTTTTTTTAAATTTAATTCTATCCATATTTTCATTCTTTTCCTCCTCGGTGTATATTTAATTGGTTATATATTTTTTTATTCCATTTTTTTTTTTATTTCGTGGATTTCACTATTTTCCATAAACAAATAGTGTGGCGCCCGTTTTGTTTTATTTTGGATTCATTTTCATATTTACATATTTGTTTCATTTATTCAGTAGAACCCTGGCGTCGCGATTGGGCTATTATCTGGGTAATAGATTGCTCACCCCGTTTGGCGTACAAACGTGGTAGCAACTTTGAAGAACTCTTCAAGAAAGAGGAATACGCAATCCCTCAAATCATTGTCAATGGCAATGCAAGCCAGGAGGCAATAGAAGAAGAGGAGATAGCCGATGCCATTGAGAAAATGAAGATTGGAAAGGCTCCAGGAAGAGATGGCATCGCCCCAGAGTTCATCAAATACGGAGGCCAAGAGTTAGTCAAGACCCTCCAAGGGCTATTTCAAGAAATATGGGATTCCGGGACGATACCAGAGGATTGGAAGTTTAGCGTGATTGCCCCAATTCATAAGAAGGGCAGCACTACGGAATGTAGTAACTATAGGCCAATCAGTCTACTTTCCACAGTATATAAGATCTACTCACGCATTTTGAAAGTAGATTAAGAAGTATTGTTGAAGAACAGCTCGAACCAGAACAAGCTGGATTTAGGCCCGGTAAACAGGCACAGGACCACATATTTGTCCTAAGAAAAGTATTGGAAGGTGCATGGGACAAGGGTCAGGACATATTCCTAGCCTTTCTAGACTTGAAGGCGGCTTTCGACTCTGTTCCACATCTGGAGATATGCAATGCATTGGAGAATAAAAACGTCCCAGGGGATCTTATCACTGCAATAAAATCCATCTATAAAGATGCAAAAGGTGTTATGCGGATCAATGGGAGAGAAACAGCTGCATTCCAGGTGGATAAAGGAGTCAGGCAAGGAGACAGCCTCAGCCTTTTGTTGTTGTTTCTATGTTTTATGGATGAGATCCATAAAATACGCAAAAGGAGAACATCGCCAACATTAATTGGTAGATTGAATATTCGTCCTGTCGTAGTTCAGAGCCTTCTCTACGCTGATGACATCGTACTTCTAGCAGACTCTAGAAAGAAGTTGCAGAAAGCCCTTATAGAATGGAAGGAGGAGCTCCAACGTAAGGGAATGACAATAAATATTGCCAAAAGCAAAGTGATGTCCAGGCATGAGCATGAAGATGTGCAACTGTTTTGCGGTGGTGAGGCTCTTGAGGTAGTGGACCACTTTCCCTACCTAGGAACCATCATCAGCTGGTCGGGCAAAGTAGATGAAGAAATTAGTAATAGAATTAATAAAGCGAACCAAGTATACTACCAGATCTGCAACAGCATAGTAGGCCATCGAAATGTAGGGAAAACGACAAACCTACACATATACAAGCCAGTATACCTCCCAACGCTCCCATATGGTAGTGAAAGCTGGGTCATGCTGGACAGGCATGTCAGCCGGATAACAGGAGCAGAAATGAGGTACCTTCGCAGAGCAGCAGGTAAAACGAGAAGGGATCGTCTGCGGAATACTTCCATAAGAGATCAGCTGCAAGTGCCTGAACTAAAAACTGACATCGAAAGAAGGCAGCTCAAGTGGTTCGGCCATGTGTGCCGCATGGATGAGGAACGGCTACCGAGAAAGGTAATGGAAGCCTGCACGTTGGGCAGAAGGCCCAGGGGCCGCCCGAGAATCCAATATGGAGATTACATTGAGAGGATAGGAGCGAGAAGAGGAAAGACCTTGACTGCGATGAAGAGGATGTGTCGAGACCGGGAAGAATGGCTCCGTTGGATCGAGGCCCCTCTACGCTGAATGGCACAACAGAGGGAGCAAAAGAAAAAAAGAAAAAAATGTTACATCATATTCGATTTGGTTAAAAACATCGATGTTAAAAACAACTTTTTATTGTTAAAACCTCAATGTTGTTTTAAACATCGATGTTTTCTGCAATAAAAAATATGTTTTAACATCGATGTTTTGGACAAAATCATCAAAGTTAAAATAACTTTGTTATAGTTTAAACATCGATGTTAAAAGAACTTGGTTATTATTAAAACATCGATGTTAAAATATATTTGATGTTGTTCAAAACATCGATGTTAAGAGCATATATATTGTTGTTTTTTTTCTAAAAAAATCGATGCTAAAACATATTTGTATTTGTCAAAAATATCGATGTTAAAACATATTTGTATTTGTTAAAAACCACTTTTTATTGTTAAACCATCCATGTTTTTAACATCGAAGTTAAGAGCATATATGTTGATGTTTTTTGTCCAAAACATCGATGTTAAAACATATTTGTTTTTGTCAAAAACATCGATGTTAAAACATATTTGTTTTTGTCAAAAACATCGATGTTAAAACATATTTGATTTTGTCAAAAACATCGATGATAAAAATAACTTATTATTGTTATAACATCGATGTTTTTAACATCAGATTTTAACATTAAGAGCAGTCGTGAGTTGACAGTGAAAGAGTGTACATCGCTTAATCCCGAGCAGCTCACTATAGGTTAGGTGAGTAGTTTATCTGGGCGATCAACTTCACGGTTATTACGCCCTCCAAATTTTATCACAATTATAATTTTATCCGAGTCTGTCTGATCTAGCTTCAAATCTACTTAAATCGAATTATTTATATCCCTTTTTTATTTATCCTCTTTATTCCCGGTTACGATTAAGTTAAGACTACATATTTTTCTTTTCTCATTTTCATCTTTCATTCTAACTCTTCACTTTCACTTATTTATTTTTTTCTTTATTAAATTTTATGGAAGAACTCAGTTTCTTTTAAAATTTTAATAAATCCGTCTATCATTTCCTTAGAGTTATTGAGTGCTAATTCTCTACGGCGGGGCACTTTATTCCTTTGGAAATTACTTTGCAGCGCTCTGCACTCCTCAATTAAATGTTGAACTGTTAGCGGTTGTTGGCAGGTCTCGCATTGTGGTGAGCTTTCCCTCGAGATCAAGTGTACATGGGTCAGATTGGTGTGGCCGATCCGCAGTCTTGTCAAGACCACTTCTTCCCGTCTGTTATCTCTTATTGCACTTATCCAGGGTCTTGTATTTCTTTTGATGTTTTTTAGCTTATTGGAACTTGGGACTTCTTCCCACATTGATTCCCAACTTTTGCGGACTCTATTCTTGAGGTGCGCCTTCATATCGTTTGGCTCGTATATTTGTAGAGCGGGAGCTGTACTATCGGCTGCCTCTTTAGCTGCTCTATCTGCGGCTTCATTGTCTGGTATCCCGGAGTGTCCTGGGGTCCAGAGGAATGTAACATTTTTACCGAGGTTGTTCAGAGTATCTAGGTATTTGTGGATCCTGTTTAATGTCGGTCCGGTTTTATTAAAGTTATTTATACTTTGGAGAGCTGATATTGAATCTGAGCATATTAATATATTCGGTTTTTGACTATTTATAGAAAGATAGAGTGCAGTGGAGATGGCTTGCAGTTCTGCTGTAAATATCGTACAATACGAGGGCATTTTGTACTTTTTTGCTTCGCCGTTGTGAATTACTGCGAATCCGATGTTTTCGTCCTTCTTTGATCCATCTGTGTATAGTACTTCATGGTCATGATATTTTTGTTCAATTCTATGGAATTTGTGGCTGTTGGAAGTTCTATACATTTTTTTATACGATAAGTCTATTTTAAATTGAGGTTGTTGTTTCCAGGGAGGAACAGCGAATGGGGGATCAGTTAGCTCTCAGTGCAAGTTATTAATTTCGTCTACGATTGCTTTCTGTCTGATTCCTAGTGGAGCAGGCCTGGAGCGGTTTATTTCATATTTTCTAACTTTAAGTGGATTAAATATATATGCGTAAGCTGGGTTCGTAGGTTTTATAGAGATTTTCGTGATATAATTGTTCATCAGGTCTTGTCTACGAAAGACGAGCGGTGGCATCGCTGCTTCAGCACAGAGGCTTTCGATTGGACTCGTTCTGAATGCGCCGGTAGCAAGCCTGATCCCAGAGTGGTGTATTGAATCTAACAGTAAAAGAAGGGTTTGTTTTGCAGACGAGTAAACCACACAGCCATAGTCCAGCTTTGATCGTATTAGACTCGTGTCTACCATTAACATCGTTTTCCGATCAGCACCCCAGGAGGTTTTTGCCAGTATTTTCATTAAAGATAATCGTTTAAAACATTGTTCTCGTAGATGCTTTATATGTCCTTTCCACGTTAGCCTGTTATCTAACACTAGGCCTAGGAATTTAAGGCTTTCGCAAAAATGAAGGATGGTTCCATGCATATTAAGCTGAGGAATTGGGCTTGGAGTTCTTTTTCTTGAAAATAGTATCCCCTTGGTCTTTTCAGTAGAAAATCGGAGGTTTCTGCTTTCACACCAAGCTTGTAATTTGTTGAGAGCTAATTGTATCGTTCGCTTCATCCAATCATGATTTCTAAACCTTAAAAAGATCGCTAAGTCATCGACGTAGAGGAAAGGTTTTATTGTTGTAGGTATGACTTTGGTTATAGAGTTTATTGCAATGGCAAACAACGTACAACTCAACACGCTTCCCTGTGGTATACCGTTAACTAATTCCTTCTTGGTAGATATCGTTTCGCCTAATCTCACTCTGATATATCTTTTCGATAAGAAAGCTTCTATAAACTTAGGCATTGCTCCTCTGAAGCCCCATTCATGTAATGTTTTTAAGATTATATTCCTATCTATTGTGTCGTATGCCTTTTCCATGTCAAAGAAAATTCCTATTGTTTCTTTTTGTTCAATAAAAGTATTGAGTATTTCAGCCTCTATTGTTACTAGGTGGTCTATAGTTGATCTGCTTTTTCGGAATCCACATTGAAATGGAGACAATAGGTTATGCTGTTCTAAGACCCACATTAGGCGCTTATTTACCATTCTCTCTAACAATTTTGACAAACAGCTGGTTAGAGATATCGGCCGATAGCTGCTTGGGTCCAGCTTATTTTTTCCCGGTTTAAGTACTGGAATGACTATAGATTCCCGCCAATTATTAGGATATTGAGAGGTTTCCCAGATTTTATTGTATATCGCCACCAGTTGTTTATTGAATTCGTGGGGGAAATGCTTTATCATGGCGTTACGAATTTGGTCATTTCCGGGGGAGGAACATTTAAGTTCATTAATTGCGGCTTGTAATTCCCATATGGTGAAGTGGTGGTTGTAATTTTCTAGGAGCAAATTATCTTCTATATGTGAGGGATTGAAGTCTATTTCTTGCAGATTATCGTCTATATTCGGTTTATTATTTGTGTTTGATATGGTCGCGAAATTTTGTACAAATATTTCCACTATTGTTTTCGGGTCCGTTTCTATTTCATTTTGAATTTTTAGCATCGGCGTTTCTACATTATAATTACCTGCGATACTGTTGATTTTTTGCCAGACTTTTTTTATTGGAGTGTTTATGTTGATGGATTCTACATATGAAATCCAAGATTTCTTTCTTTTGTTCTTTACTAAATATCTGACTATTGATTTCTGTTTTTTGTAATTGATCAGGTTTTCTGGGGTGGGGTTTTTCTGGAAAACTTTGAGGGCTTTATTTTTTTTTGCTAATGGATTTTCGACATTCTTCATCGAGCCAAGGGGTGTGGCGTATTTTAGGTTTACCTTTGGTTTTTGGAATTGTTTGTTGAGCTGCTTGCTTAATATGGTGAGTGAAATGTTCAACGGTTCTTTCTATATTTTCTAAGCAATGTGTGTTTGAGTAAATATTGATTTTTTCGGCAAATTCTTCCCAATTAGCTTTTTCTATTATCCACCTTGGATGCCTTTTTTTTTTCTGGGAATATCTGAATTAAAGCGAAGTAGAGTTGGTAGATGTTCGCTTCCGTATTGATTATGACACACGCTCCAGGTTAGATGTGTGTACATGTTTGGTGAAATGAGTGTTAAGTCGAGGGTTGAAGTGGATCCTGTTCTCGGGCAGATGTATGTGGCTTCTCTTGTGTTCAGTAAAAGTGAATCTGTATTGTCGATAATTCTTCTAATGATGTTTCCCCTTGTATTAGGTTGTGAGGAGCTCCAGGTGTGATGAGATGCGTTCATGTCTCCCACAACGATATAAGGGGCGGGAAGACTGGTAATGATTTGTATCATGGCTGCTTCGTTTATCATTTCGGTCGGTGGTAAATATATATTGCATATCGTTATATCGAAGGACAGTTTAACTTTAATAACGAGGTTGCCTGTAACGAGGTTTGTATTGCTATGTATTGTGGATGCTGCTATGATAAGAAAAGTAAATTGAATTAATAATTTAATATCGAAATATGTAAAGTACTGTATATGGTCAACCCGGTGGTCAGTTTTACCTGAAGGCGGCTAGGTCTTGGAAATACCACCTTGTAAGTTATTGGGGCCATAAACCTTCTGTTAGAGATTCAAAATAAGCAAAGCTTAGGACCGACAATGCTGCCGACAAACACCTAGAGAAATACCTAAGAAGATTGCTAGAGAAATTTGTAGCCACAAACCCTGGTTTTGCCCCGGCAAAGAGGCCGCTGGGAAACACGTTTAATATAGAAAGGAAGGGAAATTTCAGGCAGCCAGCCAATCAGACGAAGTCTGGAACCAACCAGACAGCCAATCAGAAGAAGTCTGAAGGGAGTGGGGGAAAGAGGACTTATACGGTGAAGAAGGAGGCTCGGGGAGTTCGGAGCATTCTGTGTTCTGCCTTCTACCTGTGAACATCTAGCTGCTCTACCTGCTCTCAGTGTGACGTTACAGCACCAGGCCAACAGTTTTTACGGTTTTCCTGAGACCGCGTGGGTACGCCATGTAAACACGTGAGTAAAAACCTTTGCTTTATTTTCCAGTTTTCTGGTTAATAATTTCTTATATATAAACAGTGTATTTTAAAGTTAGTTTTAGTATTATATTTTATTACATTATCTAAACATGTTTATGGACCACACAAACGGGCCACAAAACACACCACAAACTTCACACATTTTCACACCACCACCTCTAACACAGAATACCACAATAACACCTACAACAAGTACACGAAACAAACGGAAAAGGATCAAGGTGACTCACACCGACAGTGATGGGTTTTCCCTCCCCAAAAAACCCATCAAGGCTGTCCCCCGACCCCCAGATGGAACTACGCAAATCGTAGTTTCAAACCAATTTCAAGAACTTAACGCAGCACAAAACATAGACAACACTGAAACCCCAGAAACCAGTGAAAACCAACCCACTACACCGACAAATATACAAAGACCACCCCCCATAGTAATTAGACCACCGATATCATCGGCGGTAATCAAGCAAACTCTGCTTGACTGCAACATAACACAATTTAGCCTTCGATGCTCCAAAGTCGAAAACAAAATATACCTCACCAACGACAAAGACTATCACAGGACACTAAGTATCATCAATACGAATGATGATATATATTATCATTCCTATGCCCCACGAGGAACTAACCTCTCAAGAGGTTCCTCCTAAAGGGTTTCGATATCGATCACCCTTTAGAATCAATATCCGCCACCCTCCAAGCCCGATTACCAGGGTTTAAAAATATTTGGAGGATGACCAAAACTAATGAACAGGGACAGAAAAGACAGCTGTCACACATTATCGTGACAACTGAACATGACACTACAATCAAGCAACTAAAGGATATTGGTCCTATAGACTATATGTTCTATACTATAGAAGCAATGAAGAACATTGCTGGCCCCAGGCAGTGCCATAACTGCCAGGAATTCGGCCATACACAAGCATACTGTGGTCGTAGACACGTATGAGTAAAATGTGGTGAAAACCACGAATCATCCACATGTCCAAGGACATCCCCCCCCCAAATGCGCAAATTGCGGAGGCCCTCATGTGGCCTCATATCGCAATTGCGAATTTAGACTTAATCTTATTAAAAATAAGATCAATAAAAAGGTGGAAAAAGCACCTGTTAACAACAACCCACCCAGGGAGACATCTCGAGCTCCCCCTACAACCTCAGCCCCGAACTCCTACGCCGGGGTCACGGTCAGTGGACCACCTCCCCCCCCTCCACCCTCTCCACCAACCTCTCAACCTCCGTCCTCTGAAACCCCCCCATGGGTTGCCGAACTTGTGGGAATGTTCAGGGACATGAAAGAAATGTTTACCACGTTACTGACTACAGTAAACATTATTTTACAAAGAAATATCAATGGATAGACATACTATCCTAAACTATAACATAACAGGGCTCTTGCATCGTAAGCTTGAGCTAGAAACCCTCCTGGCTTCTTATAAGCCATCCATAATTTCACTCACTGACACACAAATCAACAAACAGAGGTACGTATATTTCCCCGGATACAAAACCTATAGACTTGACTCACCTACACACGGCGGCATAGCACTCCTGGTGCGTTCAGACGTCCCCTCCAGACTAATAAACGGCACAACACTAAACGACGACAAACACTCAGCCATCACTATACAAGTAAGACTAAAACATTCATACAAAATCACATGCGTCTACAAAAGTCCATCAGGCAAACTAGACACATTCAAGACCTTTTTGAAAAACATTGAGACAGACAGACAACACATTATTGTAGGTGACTTAAACGCCAAACACCACACTTGGAACTGTACTAAACCAAACGCATTAGGAAACCACCTGACCAAATGCAAATACACTATTATACACCCTAATGCGTTCACATACAGACACCACGCCAACCCATCTATCACATCCACACTAGATCTGTTGCTCACACAACAGCCACACAGATTCACAGACTGCACAACAATCGAGTTCAGCGGCAACGACCACATCCCGGTTTTATACAAACTAGGACAAGACAACACACCAACCCAACATACAGACTATAAATATAAATTCCGGAACGGAGACTGGAAACTATAAAAAAACATAGCATACGAAAACACACCCTACATCACCACCCTACACACTACAAATGACATCGACTCGGCCATTGCAACCGTAAACAACATCATACACAAAGCAGCCCAAACATCTATCCCCACATTCACCCCCACACCGATACACCTACGCAAACCCCCTAAACATATACTAACACTCATAAAACAACGCAACAACATCAAAAACTGTTGGTATAGGACGAAAGACCATACCTACAAACCCATCATTAACAGTCTCACAAAACAAATCACATCCCTAATGTCGCAGTGGAAAACGTCCCTCTGGCATGAACAGTTACGCCTCACACATAACGACCATAGGAAATTCTGGAAGCTTACCAGAAGCCATAACACCAAATCAAAATCGGTGAAAATTCAACGAGGCGATGAGCTCCTCACCCCCGCAGATCAGGCTGACATTCTCTCTGACTATTACGTAGAAAGGGACAACTCACGCAACAGTAACACATACCACCACAACCCCTCCACCGATAACACACAGAATGCAATATTCTCTACATATAAAGACCTGACTGCAATCATGAGGAAAACTAAGGGAAACAAATCACCCGGGAAAGACAATATTCCATACGTCCTTCTCAAACAACTCCCCCGAAAAACCCTAATGTTTCTCCTTAACATTTTTAATTCCTGCTCACGCCTCAGATACTTCCCTACGGAGTGGAAACATGCTATCGTCGTTCCACTCCTCAAACCCCGTAAACGAGGAGCGGTTCCGGAAGAATACCGGCCAATTAGTCTCCTCAACCACATCTCAAAAATATATGAGAAACTACTCATTATCCACATCCGAAAACACTGCGATACACACGACATCATACCCCCGGAACAGACGGGGTTCTCGCGTGGAGTTAGCTGCTATCACCACGTAGCTAAGCTGCAATACGATATAGCTAACAATCTCCATAAAAACCTGGCCACAGCAATGATTTCACTCGACTGCACACATGCTTTCGACTCTGTGTCCTATCCCATCCTAATCCATAAACTCACACACTACCAATTCCCGGACCAACTGGTCGACATCATAGGATCATACCTCACTGACCGGTACTTTGTAGTCCGGGTCAGAAATGAAATTTCAGCCCCCCGCCAAGTTACATGCGGAGTACCCCAGGGCTCTGTCCTTGCGCCTATACTTTTCAACATATATACTGCCCAAGTAGTAGGGACAAAGATTGAGAATACCACAATCGCCGCATATGCTGATGACATTGCTATTTATACAGCCAGCATGAATGCGAAACATGCAATGCGCAAGGCACAGCTAGTAGCTCAACAAATCACAGACCAATTAAAAGACATCAACATACTCATTAACACGCAGAAAACAGATGCTATCACATTCTCATACAAGAAAACACCCGATAAAACACCAACATTAAACGGCCAAACTATCACAACAAAAAAACACCTCACATACCTAGGCATTAAACTCGAATCCCACCTATCATTCACAGCATACATACAGAACAGAATTCACAATGTCAGATCAACATCAACACAACTACAGCACCTACTCTACTCACCAGGGCTGTCACTCAGACTCAAACTACTTATATACAAATCTATACTAAGACCATCTCTTTTACACGGAGCACCACTCTTACACTTTCTCTACCCAACAGCCCTGAAGAAACTACAGCAATATCAAAACAGTATACTCATGAAGATATGTAGAGGCACCACATTAGAAAGACGTAACATGAATCACATTCACGATACATTACAACTTGACACAATACAAAAACACATATCACGTAGGCACATAAAATACTTTGATAACCTACCCTCATCCTTTAATCCGCTATTCCGCACCATCACTCCATCCTTACTTCCAGCCAGATGGCAAGGCCGTAAGGGTCCAACCAACCCAATTAACATTATCATATAAACCTGCCTTACGGTTACTCCCCCACTAACCCCCTTCTCCTCTAGCCCTGTCCTCTATTCCATTATCCTTCCCCCTTCCCTTTTATTTTTGTTATTTTATGTTTTATAAATAATAACACGCGGAGGCCCCTCAACTCCTAACACATTACGATGAGCTGCACCACAGCGAAAATAACATAACTCAACATCTCAACGCACCTTCAAATACCACAGGTAGTATAAGGTAATGAGGTAAAACAGCATCGTTCCATTAGTATTAATGGTTCGAATTTCACATTTTAATACTGTTTTTCTGTTATAGAGGGATCAGAAAAAAAAAAAAAAAAAAAAAAAAAACTCGGGGAGTTCGGGTGGAGAGTGAGTTCGGAGGTGGACAGAGGTCGGGGGAGTGTGCCAAAAGGGCGAGAGTGGAACGAGAAGGGCAGAGGACCAGATAGGCAGGAGCGGAGAGTCCAGATTTCCGAGTGAGACCGAGATGGGATGCTGTGCTGAGTCAGAGAGCGTCAGAGATGGCAGGGACTGATCCAGCAGACAGGCCAGAGACAACACCAGAGAGTGCCCACCAGATAAGGTTAATACATATACAGAACTAGTTGTAATATTGTGTGGTTAGTATTTATTAAAATAATGTTAAATTGCCAGTCAGCATCCATTAACTAATTTGTGCTAGTAAAATATGTTTATATGATATATTAAAGGGGGTATAAATAATTTACATTATTGGTCAATAGAATTAAAGATATAGTCCAATTTAGATTTGTTTATTTATTATCATTTACCCTATGCCAAAGGTTTATTAGAATAATATGGAATTGGTAAACATGTCACCTTTGGAAAAGTATCCAATTTACATTAAGGCGAATTAAGTACATTAATTACAATATCAATTAGATATATGCCGTTTCTGGTAACCCCCACCCGCCTTAGAAAAGCGGGAGTCCAGAAACGTAGCAGTATATTAAGAACTTCGGAATATATATCTTTTCTTACTAATATAGCGACACCACCGTGGGCTCTTTCTTCAACTCCTGTTGTTTTGTCTCTCCTGTATGTATTATAGTTTTTATATTTAAGTTAATTTTATGATTTAATTTAGTTTCTTGTAAGCATAATATAGCTGGTTTATAATCTTCTAAAAGCAATTGCATTTCTTCGTAGCAGAAACGTAGCAATTAAAATGGCATCCCTTGTGGGGACGTACTTACCAATTTGTTTATATCATTAGTTGACATTTCTTGTTAAATTATTCAAAGTGGCATGAGGGTGAATATTATAAGGTTTGATGATTTCTTTAATTTAACTAAAAATTCTCCAGAATTTCGCTTTAAATCTTTGCTTCGTTTTCTCGTGTTCTCTTGCCTTAGTGTTAAAGTAGTGATGTGTGACCTTATACTTCTTGTTGTACGGTCTTATAATAAGTGGCTTGTTTTTTGTGTTATATTTAATCAGTGCTTGCGTTTAACCCTACCGCGGAGGTTTCAATAGATATTAAAGGGATAATATACGCGCACGATATTTTGATATGGCTTTGAGGGTAGAAAACGAGGAACTACCACAGCCGAATACGGGGTTGGCTGAAAGAATAGCGATCCCACATCCAGAAGCAACTCAGCCACAGACCAGGGAGAAAACAGAAGAAAATTGCCTCAGCCCAGAAGTAATGCTAATATGGCAGCTAATAAAAGAGATGCAGAAAAATCAAGAAGATAGACATAAAGAGCTAAAGGGAATAATAGAAGAGCATAATAAAAACCTCCAGGAAATAAATGAAGCTTTTCACACAACAAATCTGAAGTTGGAAGCATCTGCAAAACGTTTCACTAAACCTAATGAGGAAACACAGAAACCACCCCTAGCTGAAAGTGAGGATATGAATGAGTTTGCAGAACATGATGCCCATGCCCATAAAACAGTGGAAAATTATATTAATGAACCCCATGCTACCAATCGTATGGAAACTGGACCGAACGAGCTTACTGCTCAGGAAAATGTAAAAATTATAAGTGACGAATCTCCAAGGGAAGAACCTGTTTATAATATTCAATCTGAAAGTGGTGACATAGAGATTAATTACGACGGGCAAGATAAGGTTCTCTTTAAACTTGAAGATGAAAGGAAGATTCTTCAAGAAGAAGCCACTCAAGAGAATTTGCCAATACCTCCAGCTCAGGTAGAAACTCTTGAATCTTGCCAAGTTCGTGAAATAGTTGATAGGTCCAATGAAAAGGTTGACTATGAAGAGAAGGACCGACTCAGAGGGATTGATAATGAAGAAAATGTCTTAAGCTTCCCAGAATTTATAAAGATGATTAACTCCGATAGGTCACATCCAGAAGAAGATCAAATAAACCCATCAGATATGCTTATAGGGCAGTCCCCATTAAATTACCGACGGTCCCATTACAATGATAGATATGGAACGAATAATTATTTTAAGGATCCACCAACCGAAGAATTCACCGATCTTATTTTACTAGGGGAATTCCATGAAGGCTTTGTAATCCCAGAAGATGATAGGAATAAACGCGTACGGTGTTATATTAAGACACGGTAGTCTTTATCCCAGTCCAGGGGATAAAAAGGGTTTCCATCTAGCGTTCCTTCCGTTGACGAGCTAAAGGGTCCTGGCGAAGCCGTCGTCAGGTCAACCCGTTCTGGATCAATGTAAATAATTTTTGTAAATATTTTTATGTAAATAAGTTTCTTTTTTTAATTTAGGAATTGATAGTTTTAGGATTTCAACTACACAAACTTAATAATAAACGGTTAAGTGGATCTCAGTGTTAATTCTTTTGATTGAAAATAAAAAAAATATTAAAATTCATTTAGTAGAATGATTCAAAATAAAAGTGACATGTTCTTAAACAACGATTTACCAATTGAGATTTTATTGATTATTGCAAAGTGAGAGATACAATACATTATCTATAAATGAGAAAGTTAAAATGTTCAAGTTTAAATTTGCATAGGTCACAATTCATATTCGAAAACTGTTGGTAAATAATAATTGTGATTTGCCTCAATTGTTTAGTCGCTATGAGCAACCCCCAATAATAACATTTAAATAACTTGGATCAAGTTTGAATTTTACATATCCTAATTGGATTATTGTGAGCAATTATTATACTTTTCTACTATCACCCCTGAAGTCGGGTTATTGTTTTGTGTCTAGAAGGGAAAAACCCTCTATGTGGAGCAGCCGTAGCGCCTCCAGGTATCCCTAAAGGTGCCTTTACACCTTACGAACTTTACCTTCGAACACCACCCTCGAACAACCTTCGTGAAGCCTTCACGTCGACTGTTCCGGTGTTCTAGGTACTTCATCTGTTCGCCTGGGTTCGGGGGTAGCGCTAGTGTCACTTTTGATTTGGGTTTTTCCTAAGTGACAGGAGTTCTTTGTGATACTAGTGTAATTTGTGAAACGTTGTAAATCGTCTCCTATTTTTTTATATTTCAGATAATATAAAATATATTGATAATGGAGATTTTTTCTTTATCAGAAGCTAGCTTTGGGCGCGTCAGCCATATTGGTTCGTTTAACCTCACGTGAAGTATAAATGGCTGTTCGCTTCACGTCGGTACGGCAAGGTTCGAAGGAGAACTTGTTCGAAGATGAGGTTCTTAAGGTGTAAAGGCACCTTAAGATTATTTTTGAGAAGATACTGAAATCTTCAAGTACGCCCAGAATCCTGAGGCAACATTTTTATTGATCCATTTATAAAAATTGTATCATTATATAATTGATGGGGCTCATAATGTATTTAATCCGAACATCCGGATAGGTAAGTTAAAAATCTTTTGAATAAAGGCAAGATTTAGAAATTAGAAAAAAATTTAAAAACTTTTAATCATACTTAAGAACTGAAATTCATTTAATAGAATGTCCAAATACTAATTCCTTGATTGTGACATAAGAAAACCCAAGCTGGTACTAGGAAAACCTATTTTTGTGAAAGTAAGAGGTTCGCCGGTTTTTGTCAGCGTGCTATTAAGAAAGGAAATATAAATACCGAATTAGACGTTATAATAATTAACCCTGAAAATAATTGAAATTAAACATTTATTTAAAATATAAAGATTCCAAACAAAAATGATTTTTAAAACTAGAATGGGAAAGAATCCCAAATAGTACAATCCTTTTTATTTTTTAAAAATGCTTGCCACACAATAAAATGTTACTGTATAAACATTATACTTGTTTTTGTTATTTGTGAATGAAGAAGTTTTTCAGGATGTGAAATAAAGAGAGAAGAACTCTGATCACTATGTAAGTTATCTAGCAATTTTTTAAAAAAAATAAGATTTTATCATGTGCATACTTAATATGTGGAATTTTAATACTGTTATTGATAAGTTCAAAGTCTAAAAGTTAAAAAGGTACTAATTTATAACCATCGTAAATAAGAATTTAATTAATTGTAAGATCATAAGTTTTGTTATATTGTTATACAACCATTCTGTACTTTTATTATAATTTAGTTTTGAACGTTGAAGTTAAAATGTTTTTAAATAGTACACAGAAAACTTATATTGAGAACTGTTTTATTTTAGTTTTTGTTATGTAAATTGTAGCAATAGTAAATTTATTATCGTATCTTGTTCTACTAAAGGGTTTTGTTCTATTCATTTTTGTAACTATTTTATATGTTGTATTTTAAGTAATGTTTTGTATGTTGTATGTTCATTTTATATCATTTTGTTTTATTCGATGCTGAACAGTTAATTTTGTGGATAGGATTTTACTTTACGGCTGATTATTTTTTTTTTTTTTTTTTTTTTTTTTTTTTTTTTTTTTTTTTTTTTTTTTTTTTTTTTTTTTTGAGACTTCAAGGCTTCCACTGAAGCCCTATACTGCCCATACTAACACCCATGGCACTGGGTGATACTTCTCCTACGAAAGAAAAGCACCACCCAGGGCGGGACTCGAACCCGCAGCTCCGGCATGGGAGTACGGCGCTTTACCGCACAGCCACACCGGGCCCTGGCTGATTATATTAACAATATTTTAGAGAGTATGTTAAAAGAAAAATCAATAAACATACGTTTATTAATTTTTCTTTCCCTTGACACTAGGAGAATGCTATGTATTGTGGATGCTGCCATGATAAGAAAAGTAAATTGAATTAATAATTTAATATCGAAATATGTAAAGTACTGTATATGGTCAACCCGGTGGTCAGTTTTACCTGAAGGCGGCTAGGTCTTGGAAATACCACCTTGTAAGTTATTGGGGCCATAAACCTTCTGTTAGAGATTCAAAATAAGCAAAGCTTAGGACCGACAATGCTGCCGACAAACACCTAGAGAAATACCTAAGAAGATTGCTAGAGAAATTTGTAGCCACAAACCCTGGTTTTGCCCCGGCAAAGAGGCCGCTGGGAAACACGTTTAATATAGAAAGGAAGGGAAATTTCAGGCAGCCAGCCAATCAGACGAAGTCTGGAACCAACCAGACAGCCAATCAGAAGAAGTCTGAAGGGAGTGGGGGAAAGAGGACTTATACGGTGAAGAAGGAGGCTCGGGGAGTTCGGGTGGAGAGTGAGTTTGGAGGTGGACAGAGGTCGGGGGAGTGTGCCAAAAGGGCGAGAGTGGAACGAGAAGGGCAGAGGACCAGATAGGCAGGAGCGGAGAGTCCAGATTTCCGGGTGAGACCGAGATGGGATGCTGTGCTGAGTCAGAGATGGCAGGGACTGATCCAGCAGACAGGCCAGAGACAACACCAGAGAGTGCCCACCAGATAAGGTTAATACATATACAGAACTAGTTGTAATATTGTGTGGTTAGTATTTATTAAAATAATGTTAAATTGCCAGTCAGCATCCATTAACTAATTTGTGCTAGTAAAATATGTTTATATGATATATTAAAGGGGGTATAAATAATTTACATTATTGGTCAATAGAATTAAAGATATAGTCCAATTTAGATTTGTTTATTTATTATCATTTACCCTATGCCAAAGGTTTATTAGAATAATATGGAATTGGTAAACATGTCACCTTTGGAAAAGTATCCAATTTACATTAAGGCGAATTAAGTACATTAATTACAATATCAATTAGATATATGCCGTTTCTGGTAACCCCCACCCGCCTTAGAAAAGCGGGAGTCCAGAAACGTAGCAGTATATTAAGAACTTCGGAATATATATCTTTTCTTACTAATATAGCGACACCACCGTGGGCTCTTTCTTCAACTCCTGTTGTTTTGTCTCTCCTGTATGTATTATAGTTTTTTATATTTAAGTTAATTTTATGATTTAATTTAGTTTCTTGTAAGCATAATATAGCTGGTTTATAATCTTCTAAAAGCAATTGCATTTCTTCGAGTTGAGTTCGTAAACCGTTGCAGTTCCAGCTGATTATAGTCATTACTAATGTGTGCTGTTATTTATTTTACGTTATTTCCATTTCGTCGCTACTTTTAGAAGAATTTTTAGTATTTCTATTCTTTCTATTCGAGTTCCGTCGAGGAAGCGGCGGAGTTTGGAAAATTTGAGGGTTTTCAGCCCCGCTCTGGGACTCAGAGGAGCTCCCAGGTGAAGCCTGGGCTTGGCCAGGTGAGACGCTGCGAGCGCGACTGCTGGCCGGGGAATGGGTCTGGTGGGGGGGAGTGGGCGTAGGCATGGGCTGGGAGGGGAGGAGAGGAGTGGATGGGATGGGAGTGGGGACGGCAGCCTTATCAGTCTGCATTGTACCGTCTTCAGAAGTGCTGGCTTCATTTGATTGATCACAAATATCTATTTTATTAAATTCGTCGGTCTGGCAACCTACGTCTTTACCTACTTTCCTGTTAATCCTAACTGTTTCTGAATAAGTTTTGTTTCCATTGATGGGAAGGCCTTTTTTATATTTCTTTTTAGCTTCGTTATAAGACACTTTATTTTTAAACTGAATTGTTTTAATTTCTTTTTCTTCAAGAAATTTGGGACACGTTAGATCCAGACTATTGTGATCTTCACCACAATTGACACAGATCGGAATTATAGTTTCACAGGGAGTTCCTTTATGTTCTAATTTTGCGCAAAAGGCACATATAGGTGATTTTGAACATTTGTCAGCGAAGTGACCGAATTTTAAACATGTTCTGCATCTGATTGGATTGGGAACGTACATTTTTACATTTAATTTTTGAAAACCTACCCGAATGGAGTCCGGTAGAGTAGGTGAGGAAAATGTTGGGATATAAAGGTGTGTTTTTCTTTCTATGCCATTTTTTTGCTCACTATTCTTTGTGACGGAAATTTTTATTATTTTTTTTTTTTATTTTTTTTTTTTTAAGTTATGGAATAAATAGATAGTATAAATTATAACGTAAGGAGGTTTAAATTTATTTAATTAATACAATTTGTCCAATTGGGTGCTATGTTTTTTTTGTATGTATTAGTTTTATTTTAAATCAGTATTCTTTTTTTTTTTTAGCTATTAGTTAGTAAGCAAATTAATGTAATTTAATAATGAACTAAATTTAATTAGATGTATCCTCAGTAGTATATTAAACGTAGAATAAGTTTATTTTGATATGCAGCAGTGAACAACAGGGGATCAAGATAGACGTCAGATAAACAGGGGCAGAGGGTAGAGATGGGCACTAATGTAATATGAGTACGGAGTACTGAAAAGGAGTAATCAACAGCTTGATTACTGAATTTATCGACAGTACTCAACTTATTTTTCTCTGAGTAGTCCGGTAATCAAATGCAGCTAAGTTGAGTACAGGAGCCAATTTCTTCTACATTAGAGTAAGTTTTTATGTTTTATGTAGTAATATTTTTAAATTTTAAGGTTGTTCAATAAAAATTCGAAAGTGGTTCATGTGGGGGGGCAGGGGGGGGCACTCGCTTTACAAATAATTTAACATTTGCGGATTTCATTCAAATGAGGGTGCATTATTATGTTTCCGGATACGGAGATTTCAAAAATATTATAATTTTTTTATTTCGATGGGGGGGGGGAGGGAAGGGGGGCACTCGCTTTACAAATAATTTAACATTTGCGGATTTCATTGAAATAAGGGTGCATTCTTATGTTACCGGATACGGAGATTTCAAAAATATTATAATTTTTTTATTTCGACGAGAGGGTGGGGGGGGCGCTCGCTTTATAAATAATTTAACATTTACGGATTTCATTGAAATAAGGGTGCATTCTTATGTTTCCGGATACGAGGATTTCAAAAATATTATAATTTTTTTATTTCGACGAGAGGGTGGTGAAGGCACTCGCTTTATAAATAATTTAACATTTGCGGATTTCATTCAAATGAGGGTGCATTATTATGTTTCCGGATACGGAGATTTCAAAAATATTATAATTTTTTTATTTCGATGTGAG
The DNA here is from genome assembly GCA_911387785.2 of Aelia acuminata. Taxonomy (NCBI): domain Eukaryota; kingdom Metazoa; phylum Arthropoda; class Insecta; order Hemiptera; family Pentatomidae; genus Aelia; species Aelia acuminata. The sequence continues at coordinate 89,319,078 of OU426980.1, read as the reverse complement.
GGTGGAGGGGGGGGCACTCGCTTTACAAATAATTTAACATTTGCGGATTTCATTGAAATGAGGGTGCATTCTTATGTTTCTGGATACGGGGACTTCAAAAATATTATATTTTTTTTATTTCGACGAGAGGGTGGGGGGGGGGCGCTCGCTTTATAAATAATTTAACATTTGCGGATTTCATTGAAATGAGGGTGCATTATTATGTTACCGGATACGGAGATTTCAAAAATATTATAATTTTTTTATTTCAATGGGAGGGGGGAGGGGGGCACTAGCTTTACAAATAATTTAACATTTGCGGATTTCATTGAAATGAGGGTGCATTCTTATGTTTCCGGATACGGGGACTTCAAAAATATTATATTTTTTTTATTTCGACGAGAGGGTGGGGGGGGGCGCTCGCTTTATAAATAATTTAACGTTTGCGGATTTCATTGAAATGAGGGTGCATTATTATGTTTCCGGATACGGAGATTTCAAAAATATTATATTTTTTTTATTTCGATGGAGGGGGGAAGGGGGGGCACTCGCTTTACAAATAATTTAACATTTGCGGATTTCATTCAAATGAGGGTGCATTATTATGTTTCCGGATACGGAGATTTCAAAAATATTATATTTTTTTTATTTCGACAAGAGGGTGGGGGGGGGGCGCGCGCTTTATAAATAATTTAACATTTGCGGATTTCATTGAAATGAGGGTGCATTATTATGTTACCGGATACGGAGATTTCAAAAATATTATAATTTTTTTATTTCAATGGGAGGGGGGAGGGGGGCACTAGCTTTACAAATAATTTAACATTTGCGGATTTCATTGAAATGAGGGTGCATTCTTATGTTTCCGGATACGGGGACTTCAAAAATATTGTATTTTTTTTATTTCGACGAGAGGGTGGGGGGGCGCTCGCTTTATAAATAATTTAACGTTTACGGATTTCATTGAAATGAGGGTGCATTATTATGTTTCCGGATACGGAGATTTCAAAAATATTATAATTTTTTTATTTCGATGGAGGGGGGAAGGGGGGGCACTCGCTTTACAAATAATTTAACATTTGCGGATTTCATTCAAATGAGGGTGCATTATTATGTTTCCGGATACGGGGACTTCAAAAATATTATATTTTTTTTATTTCGACGAGAGGGTGGGGGGGGCGCTCGCTTTATAAATAATTTAACGTTTGCGGATTTCATTGAAATGAGGGTGCATTATTATGTTTCCGGATACGGAGATTTCAAAAATATTATATTTTTTTTATTTCGATGGAGGGGGGAAGGGGGGGCACTCGCTTTACAAATAATTTAACATTTGCGGATTTCATTCAAATGAGGATGCATTATTATGTTTCCGGATACGGAGATTTCAAAAATATTATATTTTTTTTATTTCGACAAGAGGGTGGGGGGGGGGGGCGCTCGCTTTATAAATAATTTAACATTTGCGGATTTCATTGAAATGAGGGTGCATTATTATGTTACCGGATACGGAGATTTCAAAAATATTATAATTTTTTTATTTCAATGGGAGGGGGGAGGGGGGCACTAGCTTTACAAATAATTTAACATTTGCGGATTTCATTGAAATGAGGGTGCATTCTTATGTTTCCGGATACGGGGACTTCAAAAATATTATATTTTTTTTATTTCGACGAGAGGGTGGGGGGGCGCTCGCTTTATAAATAATTTAACGTTTGCGGATTTCATTGAAATGAGGGTGCATTATTATGTTTCCGGATACGGAGATTTCAAAAATATTATAATTTTTTTATTTCGATGGAGGGGGGAAGGGGGGGCACTCGCTTTACAAATAATTTAACATTTGCGGATTTCATTCAAATGAGGGTGCATTATTATGTTTCCGGATACGGAGATTTCAAAAATATTATAATTTTTTTATTTCGACGAGAGGGTGGTGAAGGCACTCGCTTTATAAATAATTTAACATTTGCGGATTTCATTCAAATGAGGGTGCATTATTATGTTTCCGGATACGGAGATTTCAAAAATATTATAATTTTTTTATTTCGACGAGAGGGTGGGGGGGGGGCGATCGCTTTATAAATAATTTAACATTTACGGATTTCATGGAAATAAGGGTGCATTCTTATGTTTCCGGATACGGAGATTTCAAAAATATTATAATTTTTTTATTTCGACGAGAGGGTGGGGGGGGGGGGGGGGCGCTCGCTTTATAAATAATTTAACATTTGTGGATTTCATTGAAATGAGGGTGCATTATTATGTTTCCGGATACGGAGATTTCAAAAATATTATATTTTTTTTATTTCGATGTGAGGGTGGAGGGGGGGGGGGGGGCACTCGCTTTACAAATAATTTAACATTTGCGGATTTCATTGAAATGAGGGTGCATTATTATGTTACCGGATACGGAGATTTCAAAAATATTATATTTTTTTTATTTCGATGTGAGGGTGGAGGGGGGGGGGGTGGGCGCTCGCCTTACAAATAATTAACCATTTGCGTATTTCATTGAAATGAGAGAGCTTTCGTATGTTTCCGGGTACCGAGATTTCAAAAAAATTATAATATTTTTGAAATCTCCGTATCCGGAAACATAAGAATGCACCCTTATTTTAATGAAATCCGCAAATGTTAAATTATTTGTAAAGCGAGTGCCCCCTCTTCCCCCCCACATCGAAATAAAAAAATTATATTTTTGAAATCTTCGTATCCGGTAACATAATAATGCACCCTCATTTCAATGAAATCCGTAAATGTTAAATTATTTATAAAGCGATCGCCCCCCCCACCCTCTCGTCGAAATAAAAAAGTTATAATATTTTTGAAATCTCCGTATCCGGAAACATAAGAATGCACCCTTATTTCAATGAAATCTGTAAATGTTAAATTATTTGTAAAGCGAGCGCCCCCCCCCACCCTCTCGTCGAAATAAAAAAATTATAATATTTTTGAAATCTCCGTATCCGGAAACATAAGAATGCACCCTTATTTCAATGAAATCTGTAAATGTTAAATTATTTGTAAAGCGAGCGCCCCCCCCCACCCTCTCGTCGAAATAAAAAAATTATAATATTTTTGAAATCTCCGTATCCGGAAACATAAGAATGCACCCTTATTTCAATGAAATCCGCAAATGTTAAGTTATTTATAAAGCGAGCGCCCCCCCCCCCACCCACTCGTCGAATAAAAAAATTATAATATTTTTGAAATCTCCGTATCCGGAAACATAAGAATGCACCCTTATTTCAATGAAATCTGTAAATGTTAAATTATTTATAAAACGAGCGTCCCCCCCACCCTCTCGTCGAAATAAAAAAATTGTAATATTTTTGAAATCTCCGTATCCGGAAACATAAGAATGCACCCTTATTTCAATGAAATCTGTAAATGTTAAATTATTTGTAAAGCGAGCGCCCCCCCCCCCACCCTCTCGTGGAAATAAAAAAATTATAATCTTTTTGAAATCTCCGTATCCGGAAACATAAGAATGCACCCTTATTTCAATGAAATCCGCAAATGTTAAATTATTTATAAAGCGAGCGCCCCCACCCACCCACTGGTCGAAATAAAAAAAAAATAATATTTTTGATATCTCCGTATCTGGAAACATAATAATGCACCCTTATTTCAATGAAATCTGTAAATGTTAAATTATTTATGAAACGAGCGCCCCCCACCCTCTCGTCGAAATAAAAAAATTATAATATTTTTGAAATCTCCGTATCCGGAAACATAAGAATGCACCCTTATTTCAATGAAATCCGCAAATGTTAAATTATTTATAAAGCGAGCGCCCCCCCCCCCCACCCACTCGTCGAAATAAAAAAATTATAATATTTTTGAAATCTCCGTATCCGGAAACATAAGAATGCACCCTTATGTCAATGAAATCCGTAAATGTTCAATTATTTATAAAGCGAGCGCCCCCCCCCCCCCACCCTCTCGTCGAAATAAAAAAATTATAATATTTTTGAAATCTCCGTATCCGGAAACATAATAATGCACCCTTATTTCAATGAAATCTGTAAATGTTAAATTATTTATAAAACGAGCGCCCCCCCACCCTCTCCTCGAAATAAAAAAATTATAATATTTTTGAAATCTCCGTATCCGGAAACATAATAATGCACCCTTATTTCAATGAAATCTGTAAATGTTAAATTATTTATAAAACGAGCGCCCCCCCACCCTCTCCTAGAAATAAAAAAATTATAATATTTTTGAAATCTCCGTATCCGGAATCATAAGAATGCACCCTTATTTCAATGAAATTCTTAAATGTTAAATTATTTGTAAAGCGAGCGCCCCCCCCACCCTCTCGTCGAAATAAAAAAATTATAATCTTTTTGAAATCTCCGTATCCGGAAACATAAGAATGCACCCTTATTTCAATGAAATCCGCAAATTTTAAATTATTTATAAAGCGAGCGCCCCCCCCCCTACCCACTCGTCGAAATAAAAAAAAAATAATATTTTTGATATCTCCGTATCCGGAAACATAATAATGCACCCTTATTTCAATGAAATCTGTAAATGTTAAATTATTTATAAAACGAGCGCCCCCCCACCCTCTCGTCGAAATAAAAAAATTATAATATTTTTGAAATCTCCGTATCCGGAAACATAAGAATGCACCCTTATTTCAATGAAATCCGCAAATGTTAAATTATTTATAAAGCGAGCGCCCCCCCCCCCACCCACTCGTCGAAATAAAAAAATTATAATATTTTTGAAATCTCCGTATCCGGAAACATAAGAATGCACCCTTATGTCAATGAAATCCGTAAATGTTCAATTATTTATAAAGCGAGCGCCCCCCCCCCCCCCACCCTCTCGTCGAAATAAAAAAATTATAATATTTTTGAAATCTCCGTATCCGGAAACATAATAATGCACCCTTATTTCAATGAAATCTGTAAATGGTAAATTATTTATAAAACGGGCGCCCCCCCACTCTCTCGTCGAAATAAAAAAATTATAATATTTTTGAAATCTCCGTATCCGGAAACATAAGAATCCACCCTTATTTCAATGAAATCTGTAAATGTTAAATTATTTGTCAATATAGCGCCCCCCCCCTCATGAAGAAATAAAAAAATTATAATATTTTTGAAATCTCCGTATACCAAAACATAAGAATGCACCCTCATTTCAATGAAATCCCTAAATGTTAAATTATTGATATCTGAGCCCCCCCCCCCCCCCACATTAACCCCACTTTCCAATTTTTATAGAACAAATTTAAAATTTATAAATATTACTACATAAAACATAAAAATGTACTCAAATATAGAAGAAATTTTCTCCTGTACTCAACTTTTCTGTTCTTGATTACCGGATTACTCAGAGAAAAAATAAGTTGAGTACTTTCGATAAATTCAGTAATCAAGCTGTTGATTACTCCGTACTCATATTACACATTTTTGCCCATCTCTAGCAGAGGGTACGGGATCGGAGCCCGAGCTGGTGGTGCCGTAAATGTGTTTCGGATTCTTTTTTTCTTGTGCCGACTGATGTACGGGAGAATCGAGAGATTCCAACGTCTAGCGAAAAACACGGACGGAGGCGGCCAAGAAAATCCATCACTGGACTGCAATTTGCTACTGGTCGAAATGCCGAGGGGCAATGTCGAGAGACTCAGGTGCCATTAATTTTATTAATTATTCCAGTCAGCAGGCTCCGAAATATAAATCCTTCCAGCTGAATTTTTCTTGTTTTTTTTTTTTTGTTTAATAAACCTTTAAAGTTGTGACTATTATGATTAAGTTAGAATAAAATGTTTGATATAAACTTCATGAGATGCAGGCCTGCTTAGGTTCATTTATTTTCTTAATTGTAAAAATATATCTTATTCTTTTCTCTAGTAAAATTCCAAGTCGGAATAAATGTATATATAGTTCTTTTTTTTTGTTGTACTTCTGTAGAGTTAATAATTTAGTTTCATTAAATAAGTATTAATTTGTGATATAATTTGTTTCTTATCCTGCTCTTTCTTTTGTTTTGTTTTTTTGGTTACATCATGATTTTTGATTTACATTTCTTTTTGAGTACATAATTTTTTTTTTTTTTTTTTGTTTGTTCAAATAGTAGATTTATAATTATTAAGAATTGTTTCTTTTTTTTAAATCTAATCATCAACAATACAAAGGACAGTTATGTTAGTAGGTAATTAGATTTAGATGTAACTAATATTTATGAGAGTATAATGGTTAATATTTCTCTAAACCCACCCTACTGGACAATTAGGTAAAGAGACTACTTGCTAAGAAGTAACTATAGGTGATAGTTAAGGTGAGTGTCTTGTAACACGGAACTTCTGGGATCGAATCCGGATAATTCTAAATATTTTTTTTTTTTTCTTTCACTTTTTTTTTATATATATATGTATATATATATTTCTTTTTTTTTTCCTTGTACATTATTAGTTTCCTTAGAATTAATAATTGACATTTCCGTCACAAATATTCGTTTAATATAATTATTAATTTATCATAAAAAAAAAAAAAGGTAGTTTGTTCATTTTAATTTTTTTTTTTTTTTTTTTTTCCTTACTATTTTTCAATTCCATATATTAATATATTCCATTTCATATTAATAAAGTTTCATTTTCATTTCTGAAAAATTATAATTTAATTTTTAATAGAAGTTAAAAATTAATGAATTAGGTTTTATTATATGTTTTATTTTCAGCCTGAGATTTCGCTATTTTTCTCAAGCCTTATCTTATACATCAAGTGATTTTTTTTTTTTTTTTTTATTATTATAAATAGCGTGGCGTCCAAATAAATTAGATTGTTTTTTTTTTTTGCTGCTGGTAATTTTTAGTCTGTGACACTTATCGTGATAATTTTGTTTATTGGCCAAATTATAGTAATATTGGTCTTGATTTCCCATATCTACACTTTGTTTTGGCTGGCTTGGGGTTTTGCTTTTTTTTTTCTTGGGAATCCCCTTTACGAGCCGCATTGCCCACACGTTAACCTGCAACCCACCCTTCTCCACTGAGCTTACGGGCAACTCTTCGTTATTAGGAATTCTTCGGGATTTCTACGTAACATCTTTTTATTTCTTTCACCAGGCAATCTTTTAATTCATCTAAAATTTCACTTTCTGAACTCCATCTAAATCCGGGCAAAATATAACACCTTTACTAATATTTAACTTTTCATGTGTTTTTACCTTAATTTTTACAATAGATCCTAAATTATTTAACTTTAGAAGTTTCTTAGACTGTTCCCTTGAATTAGTCTCTACTAAAATTGTCCCATCTCCTAACTTTTTGAGGTTTTTGGGTTCCCCACAATGGTTGTTTATTGCTTTATAGATCAAGAAAGGTGAAACCTTTTTCAGGTCCCCTTCTTCATCTCTTTCTATTATTAAAAATCTATTATTATTTTTATGGTCCTGTGGAACATTAGTATTAATATCCTCTATATTTCTCCAACTTCTTTTCGGCCTTTTTGGAATAGGGGATCTAATGTCCGAAAGCTTATTCATCTTCCCGATAATGTGTTAAATAATTAATTTTGTTATGAAAAATAATGTGTAATATATCAATTTGAAAAAAAAGGGAAATAAATATATATATGTATAAATATATGAGGTTTAAAAAATAAAAATGAAAAAGAAAGAAGATAAATTTAGACGCAACTGCCGTCATACAGTTTAAAAAATAAAATAAAAATAATTAATTAACTTCTATAGAAATAATTAAAAAAAAAAAAAAAAAAATTAAATGAAAAATTATTTCTTTGTAAAACTTAATATTAGAACTTAGCTGTACAGGCAAAGGATCTTTGCCTGCTATAATCCCTCGCAGCACACTACAATAGATGTTTCTTCTACCACTGTCAACACTTAACTGCAGCTCACTATATCAACAGGATTAACTCTCAGGCCAGTCCTTTCCATTTCTACAATACTAACCTTGTTTTGTGGTGTTCTTTTTCTTTATTTTTAAAATACTAATTTATTTTTTCTCTTCATTTCATTTTGTAATTTAATCAGAGAATAATTTTATTCTCGATGAAATGTATATAGACGACCCGGGGGACGAAAAACCCCCCGACCCTACTTTAAATAGCATCCCTGATAAAAGAGATAATAGTAAAATATTTCATGAGAGCTCTCCAAAATTTCTTAAACACTTCCGTGGTCCCTTTATAGTGATAATAGAAAAAGAAGATGATAATAAAACGGATTCATTTCATGACATGAAAATAGCTAAGCTTCTGGGTCTAAGTAATTCAGAAGTTATTTCCATTAGGAGGAAAAATAAAAATCAAATAGAAATTAACATTCGAACCCATGAGCATGCAAATCGTTTGTTATCAAACCAGTTTTTAAAAATAAACAAACTAAAGGCGTTCATACCGAAACAATATACGGTTAAATATGGTTTGATTAGGGGAACCCCCTCCAATATTAATGAAAGAGAAATTACAGAAAACTTAGCAAGCGTAGAAAAAGTAATAAGTGTACGGCGACTACAGCGTAGAGTGACGAAGTTACCCGAGTTCCGACGACCTCAGTGGAAATAATCTTCCATTCCCAGCGCTTATCAGACAGTGTTGCCTTCATTTAGCAACGCGCAAAGTCGAACCTTATATTTTCAGGCCTCTTTTCTGTCATAAATGTTTAAATTACGGCCATTTAAAAGATAAATGTAGAGGGAAGAGTAAATATAGCAATTGTGGAGATTCTAATCATGAAAGCAGTGTTTGTGTGAATCCTATAAAGTGCGTGTATTGCAAACTTGGGCATTTGCCAACAGATAAAAACTGTGCAGAGAGAATACGACAGGAAAAAATAAAAGAAGTGATGGCTACGAAGCCCATTATACTCATAGGTTCAACCATAATAAAAATTTAATAAGTTTTTCCCCAAAAATTCAAAGATTAAGAACATCAAAGAGACCGCGAACAAATCTTTTTTCGGAGGAATTTGGTGATTTACCGGCTCCTTCATATTCAGAGGCAGCTATCAGCCAACCCAACCCTAAACCTTTCACCTACTATAACCCTCATAAGACTACCCCAGAATCTAAATATATACAATTTCTGAATTCCTTAATTATGAAAGTATAAAATTCACAAGATGAGAAAGAGACAGTTAACATCATAGGACAGTCATTTTACAATTTTGTTCAGGAAAACAAAGAAATCATTAATACTATACCACCACCTAGTGAAGCTGAAACAAAAAACACCTAGATTTTTAATGTTTTCATATTTCTTAATAATATCTTTATTTTATTTATTTTTTTTTTTATTTTATTATATATATATTTTATTTTATTTATTTTTTTTTTTTTTTTTTTTTTTTTTAATCTTTGACAGACTTTAAATTTATTAATCAACTTAAAAAGAAAAAAAAAAAAGGAATAAATAAAAATAAATGATATCCAGTCAAAATGTCATGAAATGTTTTAACAATCTTCAGATAATTCAATTCAACTGTCGAAGTATTAATAGCAAATTTCAAGAACTAATTAATTATATGAATATGGAAAATGTGCACGTAGCTCTCCTACAAGAAACATGGTTTAATAAAGCCAAAAATTACTCAGTAATTAAAAAGTATAGAAAAGACAATTACGGTGGCGTAGGAATAATAATTCATAACTCCATAAAACACCAAAAAATAGAGATACATAAAACAGGTCCAATAGAAGTAATAGCTATCCAATCAACTAATTTAGAACCTCAAATCTGCTTTCTTTCTGTATATATCCCTCCATCAGCTAGACCTAGTCACACAAATTTTGAAAAACTTTTCTCGCTCTCAGAAAAACTAAGCAATGTTTCGGTAATAATTGGCGGAGATTTTAATGCCGAATCCAAGTTTTATGGAAGCCCAAAGGATTCTCCCAGGGGCAACATAATAACAGAACAATTGGTACTGCTAAATGATTATGGTAAAGCTACCCGACTCGGAAGACCAGGAGAAAAATCTTCTATCACAGATCTCACCTCACAGACCTCAGCCCAGATTTATCTCACAGAGTAACATGGTCCATCACAAACGAAACCCTGGGCAGCGATCATTTAATAATAAAAATCTCCTTTGCAACTTGTATATTTACTTGCATAGGACTGGCAAGGAGAAACTTTCGGAAATTCAATCGCGACCTATACATAAATCAACTTGAAAATACTAATGTAACTTCAGGAAATAGTATTATAGAGCTAACCCATTTTATAAATCAGGCAGAGGAGGTGGCGATCCCTCGAACTAAATATATCCCAAACAAGCAATTTTACCCAAACCATGGTGGAATGAAAACCTGGAGGCAGCCTACAGGCAGAAGGTGGCATCAATAAAACAATATAGGAAAAACATGACGATAGAGAATCACAGAGTTATGAGGGCTAACATCAACAAGACTAAAAAGCTCATAGCAAAGGCTAAAAAGGACTGCTGGAGGAACGATTTCGCTGGGGGAAAGAACCCCTCGAACTATAAATCTATGTGGCATAAAATTAAAATTTTCCAAGGTAAAAACCATTCTCATCAGCAAACCCAATCACTACATCCAAAGCTACAGCGAGAGCATTTCTTGAAAAAATTAATATTAGCTCTGTACCCATGCCACAACAGATTGCGAGGAACCCAAGCTGGTCAAGGGAACAAGACACCAATCCAATTTCCAGCAAGTTAACGGAAACAGAGTATGATGCTGCCCTTCATGGCAAAAAAGGCACAGCACCAGGGTTGGATGAAATTAATTATGAAATGTTGGGTCTCCTACCCAGACTCGTAAAGTTAAGACTACTCAAAGCCTTCAACGATATTTGGAAAAATTCTGAGGTGCCTTTTTCTTGGAGACTGATCCTAATAGTACCTATAATCAAACCTGGTAGGGATCCTTCCCTTCTATCTAGCTCGGGGCCCATCGCTCTCATCTCATGTCTGGCCAAAACGTCCAATACTATGGTCAAACAAAGACTTGAATGGTTTCTAGAAAAAAATCAAATTCTAAGTAACAGAACCTTTGGGTTCCGGAAAAATCGCTCAACGATTGACGGTATTTTATATTTTACGAATGAAATCTACAAAGCTTATAAAAATAAAAATATCTTAATAGCGATTTCCCTGGACCTACAAGACGCTTATAAAAAGGTCAATATAAAGAAACTTGGCGAAATCTTGAAGAATATCAATCTCCCTGATATTATGACACACTGGATCATCAATTATTTGACATTTAGGGTATACCACTTACAAACATCAGAGGGAGTGGTAAAAGTCCAGTCTAATTCAGGCCTGCCCCAGGGGGATCCTTTGAGCCCTATTCTATTCAATACATACACACATAAGGTGATTAGCAATCCCCCGTCTAAATGCAAAATATTACAATATGCTGACGACTTAATTCTGTATACGTCTTGTCCAGACCAAGCAAAAGGAGTTCAAATCCTACAAGAAGCTTTCAACACACTTGAAATTAAATTACTAGCACTCAAATTGCAGATTAACGCATCAAAATGTAAAATCGTACCATTTACTAGAAAAATAAAAATAAACTAAACACAACTAATAATTCAAGCACTCAGTGGAACTATAGAATATAATAATACAATAAAATTCCTAGGAGTTCATTTAGACATGAAACTTTCATTTAAACCACACCTAGAAAACACATATAACAAAGCAGCCAATAACTTAAATATCATAAAATCAATAGCAGGCATTACTTGGGGAGCTCATCCACATAACTTACTCATTTTATACAAAAGTATAATAAGATCAATAATGGACTATGCCTCTGTAGCATATAATGAATCCAACTCACCATTGATAAAAAAATTAATTAACTCACCATTAACAGTCCAGAATAACGCAATAAGAATATGTTCAGGAGCCTTTCGTACCATCCCCACAAATGGCCTTCAAGTAGAATCAGGTGAAATGCCTCTCCAGATGAGAAGGGATTGGCTAATTAAGAAAACTATCGTAAAAATTGCATCTGATAAAACTCACCCTTTACATGATGCGATTCAGAAAGGAACCCTATCTCTTCCAAAAGCCGGAAGAATAGTTCAGGAACTGAGACCCATAGTACGCTCAATAGCCACTTCCAACGGACCATACGACCTGTGCACCCCAATTCCAAAAGAACAAATCATTATTAAAACAAACCCAAAACTGAACATATCAGATTCTCCGAAGTCGAACGACTCCACTACAGCTCTAAAACAGAAATCCCTGGAAATATTATCAGATAGATACACTCACCATTTGAAAATATACACAGACGCATCCAAAGACAAAACCAAGGTTTCCGTTGGGATATATGATAAAAATACGAACAAAGAATTAGCCATGAATCTCCCAATAAAATTTAGTATATACAGTGCCGAACTTTTTGCTGTCGCTGAGGCCTTCATATTAGCCAATAGACTATATAAAAACCAAAAAATAGTAATATTAACAGATTCCGCTTCTGTTTGCTATGCATTAAAAAATGTACATCTCCAAAACATCAAATCATATTTAATCTTTCAAATAGCACAGGAAACCTCAAGCACAAATAACAACTTCAAAGTTCAATGGATTCCAGGCCATGTGGGCTTGAACGGAAATGAACTTGCGGACAAATTGGCAAAAAAAGGACCAGCAAGAGAGAGAAACGCCAAACTTCCATTAAAGGAAGTAGAATACGACATAAGAAAACAGCGGCAAGAGATGTATACATGGGAGTCACAAATAAAGGGCAAGGACCACTATGGTATACAACCAAAAGTAAGCCTACGACCATGGTTATCCCACGTCAACATAGCCATGAAGAAAAAATAAATAGCAATGTTAACAAGATTAAGAATTAACCATGGCCGAACAAACCGCGGTTTAACTCTAATAAAAATCAACAAAGATGAACAATGCCCGGTTTGTAAGACTATTGAAGACCCAATACACGTTATAACAAAATGCAAAAAATACGATAACATCCGAAAAAAATACCCCAATATCTACAACAACGATAATTTTGTGCAAAAAATGAAATCTTTAGACCATAGCCCACGAAAAAAAAAAAAAAAAAAAAAAAAAGAGAAACATTAAGAGCATATATGTTGATGTTTTTTGTCCAAAACATCGATGTTTTTGACAAAAAGAAATATGTTTTAACATCGATGATAAAAACCACTTTCTTATGATGATATGATATGATTAAAAACCACTTGTTAAAACATCGATGTTTTTAACATCGAAGTTAAGAGCATATATATTGATTTTTGTTTGTCCAAAAAATAGACGTTAAAACATATTTCATTTTGTCAAAACCATCGATATTAAATCATATTTGATTTGGTCGAAAACATCTTAGTTACAGCTAAAAAATCGATGTTAAAAACAACTTTTTATTGTTAAAACATCGATATTAAGAGCATATATATTGATTTATGATATATTGATTGATATTGAGATATTGATATTGATATATATTGATGTTTTTGTTCACAACATCCATGTTAAAAACAACTTTTTTTTAAACATCGATGTTGAAACATCCATGTTTTGGACAAAAACCTCGATGTTAAAAAGAACTTGGTTATTGTTAAAACATCGATGTTAAAATATGTTTGATGTTGTCCAAAACATCGATGTTGAGAGCATATATATTGATGTTTTTTTTTTTCGAAAATCCAAAACAACATTCCAAAACATGTTTTTTTTTTTTTAAATTATTTGTCAAAAACATCGCTGTTAAAAACCACTTTTTATTGTTAAAACATCGATGTTAAGAGCATATATATTGATGTTTTTTCTCCAAAACATCGATGTTAAAAACAATTTTTTGGTAGTTAAAACATCGATGTTAAGAGCATATTAGTTTTTGTATATAACATCGAAGTTAAAAAGAACTTGGTTATCGTTAAAACAATATGATAAATATATTTGATTTTGTCAAAAACATCGATGTTAAAAACAACTTCGTTAAGGCTAAAAAAAAAAAAAAGTTAACTACTAAAACATTGATGTCGACATCGGCCCTCAAACATGGTCGGAAAACATTGGCTACGTTACATCGATGTTTTGCCCAAAACATAGATTTTTCAGAAACATCGACATCGATGTCGCATCCCTAGTCGGTACTTGGGGACCTCCTCGGCCCCAGCCAATAGTCTAACTTTACACGTGGGAAAACTGGGTAGAGCCATTTCAATTCAGCATACCAACTGGAGACGTGGGAGCGCCTGGGGACACCGAAGATAAATCTAATGAACAATTCATTAGTCTCTTCAACCTCGCCTCATGGATACCAGACAGTCCACCATATACAAGGCAGCCATTATCGAAATGGGGTAATATAAGAGAGGAAACTAGGAGCTGACGGGTTTTTGAGGGCATGCAGTCACGTGATCTTAGGAACTGTTTGAGGATATCTATGGATTTTCTACGATCGTACCGCTTGGCGCTCAACGTATTACTAAAAAAACTAGTAAAGAATAGGGGTGATAAATAAATTGGTGATAAAAGGGTGTAAATTAGGGTTGTATGTATTTTTTAATGCCACATTATAAAAAAAAAAAAAATCCAAAAAAAATGTTAGGGGTGGACAACCCTTATCATTTAGAGGAATGAAAAATAGATAGTAGCCGATTCTCAGACCTACTGAATATGCATATGATATTTTATAAAAATCGGTCAAGCAGTTTCGGAGGAGTATGGTAACTAACATTGTGACACGAGAATTTTATATAATGAATTTTATACTCCCAAGTTTTCCCGGATAGTTTCGTTTCTCACTCGGTCTCGTTTGGTTTTACCAGCAGCTCTTCTCAGGAACCTCATTTCTGCCCCCGTGATCTTACCAACATGCCTTTCAAGAGCTGTCCAACTTTCTGACCCGTAAAGTAAAACTGGAAGGAACACTGTCTTGAAGAGTCTCATTTTGGCTTTTCGGCTCAAATCTTGCTTCCCTATAAGAGTGTTGGATATCTGGTAGAATACACCATTGGCTTTCCTTATCCTGTTCAGCACCTCCTGGTCGATTCTCCCATTATTGCTAATGATAGTCCCTAGGTATTCGTAGCATTCTACCGTCTCCAGCTTTTCACCACAGCATAATATATTTAGTTCTTGTGCATCTCTTCCAATGTGCATTACCTTGCTCTTGGCTGGGTTGATCTGTAGACCTTTCCTTCTCAGCTCCTCATACCACTCCTCTACAGCTGTTTGCAGTCGATCAGGGCTATCAGCTACTATCACAATATCATCCGCATAAATGAAGCTCTGGACGAGAACAGGGATGAGATTCCAATACCCCACTGTAGTCCGTGGAGTTCTCCTTTTACAGATCTTCCATACCTCATCCATAGCTATATTGAAAAGTAGTGGGCTCAGGTTGAAATAGGAAGGAGAGGATCCACTTTAAGACGCTGTTTGACAAGGAAAAGTTTTGGAGTTTAGAAAGGAGGATCTCTTGATTGACGGTATCGAACGCTTTTGAGAAATCAAAGAGAATTAGGATAGTGATTTTATGTTCGTCTATGGAGGAGTGGAGGTCCTGAGTGATCCTTAACAGAGCAGATTGTGTGGAATAATGAGAACGAAAGCCGGACTGAAGAGGGTTGAGGAGAGCATTCCGTTCAAGGAAGTCATTGAGTTGGGAGTGGAAAATTCTTTCGAGCGGTTTGGATAGGTTAGAGAGGATGGAGATGGGTCTATAGTCGGAGGCTAAGTTGGGAATTGGTACTTTGTTCAGCGGACGAACTATCACTTTTTTCCAGGCTTCTGGAAATATAGAGTTTAGCAGCAGCCAATAAAGGACATGTTGTCGATGAGGAAAGATACTCAGACGCTATAGAGAAAGAATTACCAACAGAAAGGGAGGAAATAATCAAAATAATCCAATCACTTCATAATAATAGAGCTCCTGGGATAGATGGCATACCGAATGATGTTCTGAAATACGGGGATGAGGCAGTTGTGGAATAAATATATAACCTCATCTTTGAATAATAAATAAATAGAAGACTTGGTGAATACTAAAGCGATGTCAGGCCACAAAGAAGCACGATTGATCTCATATTACCATTTGTAAAATGCTGGAGAATATATGCGAATACAAATTGACCTCTATAGATTTCTACCGAGCATTGGCCATATTCTATGATATCCGATCAAATTTATCTTTGTGGAGGTAATTGATCTGAATTATGGTAGTAGAAAATAAAAAGGTCTTGGAAGAAATATTACTGAGGACATTGTATCCTGGTTTAGAAAAAAATACAGATGAATTTTATAACTTCATCGTCATCAGAGGAATAAGTTTTATTTTAATAATTTTGAATTATTTGTACTAATTTTAATTAATCTAATCTTAATTGTGGCTGACCAAATTAAATAATTTAAATTTTTAAATTATTTGTACTAATTTTAGTTTTTTATAATAGTTTTTATTTGAATTTTTCTTTGTACTATAATATATTAGTTGTATCTGTATAATGATTGTATATTTGTATTTATTTAGTATCTACTTATGTAAATTTTTTTTGTATTGTATAAAGATATATAGATCGATAAAATAACTTTATTCTGGGACTAACTCCTTTAAGAATAACAGATATGCACATGTAGAAAGTATAAAAATATATATCTGAAAAACATGCTAGCTGCATTATTAAAAATATTTATAGTAAATATTTTACTATATTTGTGAAAGATTTACATTTGAGGTTAATAATGTAAGGATAAGAAGAAAAGAGAGAGTGAAAAAAAGAGTAGGTATAGACTTTAGTATAGATAGGATTTTGTTTTTTATTTTTTCTTCTTGATCTCCTGTCAATCCAATTAAATTCAATTTTTAATTAATAAATATGTTTTATTTTATAATTAAATTACTTAATAATGCGAAGACAGGTTTTTATTATTATTATTATTATACATCAAATTCTAATGAAAATATACAAAAACAATTCATAATTGTTATTATTACCCATCAATTCTAATGAAAACATATGAACACAGTTTATAATTATTGTTCGCCATAATATCATAATTAAAATTATAGGAAGATACTTTTTACTAGCTATCAAATTATTATTATTACTATACGAGGACACTATTTTTTTATATCATCGGTCATTAATTTTATATATATATATATATATATATATATATATATATATATATACCAAAATAATTTTTAATTATTCGCTGTCAAATTATAATTAAAAATAACAAACATCAAAACTTTGTTGGTCGGAGGTAAAATCAGAAACTACTTAACCGATTCTGATGGAATTTGGCTCATTGTCCAACGTAAAAGATAGGATAGGTGTTATCTTGATTGTTGACCCCAATATTTCTTTAATTGCAAATTAAATGGTTATTATTGAGGGTGATTATTTTTAAGTTCTATAAATTTCCAACAGATGGCGGTTTAAGTTAATTTATTAACACAACATTGCATTTTCTTTCGATATTTAGGGTGGGTAAGCATCCAGTTGCCAAATCTATTTTTTCTGGCTTGGACTAGGAAAATGCGTGATTTCCCATGGGTTATTATGTGTCGCCTTTTCACACGTGGGGAAAAAATCAAATCTATTTGTTTTAGCAATACACAGGTCAATTAAAATCATTGTGCACCTATTAGCACTACAGTAAGTAGAAATTGTGAATTCTAATAATACTCCCATTATATTTTTTGTTAGTTGGTTTTACATGTGTGTTATTTATATCTAATGAATGGATCATTAATACTTACTACAGTCAAATATGAGATTCAAAAAGAGCTCAGCTCAGCTGAAATGCATGAGGTCCTCTTGTATATATAAAGATTAGTAATTAATTTTTTTTATAGAAAATTGAAGAGCATTTTATGACTTTAAAATTAATATTGTCTTGTGAATTTTAGATGTGTTTGAAAAGTCTAAATTTTTATTGTTTGACCATTGTTCAATACTGGGGAGCCTGGTTTATGCTTTATGACCAGGAGCCCCTTTCTTGCAATAATAATGTTCTTTGAATTTACTGAAGGGTTTGTTTCTGGTATTATAAAATGTTTTTCTCAGTTAATAATCATAAAATAAATAAATATAAAAATAAAAATAATCATAATACGCAGCTAATTCAATACCATACAACATAATTATTAATATATCATATAGTAAAACATATGTGGTATATTCAATATAGTTATAATCAAACTATAACTAATCAAACTAACTTCTTGCAATAATAATGTTCTTTGAATTTACTGAAGGGTTTGTTTCTGATATTATAAAATGTTTTTCTCAGTTAATAATCATAAAATAAATAAATATAAAAATAAAAATAATCATAATACGCAGCTAATTCAATACCATACAACATAATTATTAATATATCATATAGTAAAACATATGTGTTATATTCAATATAGTTATAATCAAACATATCAATTTATTCCATAATGTAATGTAATGTAATGTAATGTAATTTAATGTAATGTAACGTAATGTAATGTAATGCAAAGTTAATGCAAATGTAAATTTAATGTAATATATAATATAGTATATATTGTTTCTCACTTAGCGTGCACTTAGGCCATCCCCACGATTGATGGGACTCTGTCTGTAGCCAGCCACTGAGAAAGACGAGGCGACTCAATATCAGCCCGAAGTCCATATTACTTCATACCACCGGAAACGATGGCTTCTCAAGTTTCTCGAAGCCGAGTACACAATTTCTCAATTTTCCAATGAGAGACCAAGCAGGGCGAATAAGGAGAGCAAGAGGCCCCAAGACCTGGAAAATGTATATACATATATACATGAGGGGACCTGGCCACATGGTGCTGTGGCTCAGTAGCTATATTGCGTTGAATTAATTATATCTGATTCTTTTTAGTAAAGTCAAATCAAAATTTACTGATAAAGATAAAAACATTTCAGCTGATCCCAAAACCAAAGGGATTTAAATTAGAACTTTACACTACACTACACTACAATAAAATACAATACAATACATATATATATATATATATATATATATATATATATATATATATATATATATATATATATATCCCTCACTCAATTACAAATAATTCTGGTGGATCACCACAATATGAACTATTGTTTGAATTTTTTCTTGGATCATTATCGAATATATTTATGAAGATATTTGTTTTGAAACTGTGCATAAAAAGTTATTTTCTGTTGTATATCAAACGACAAGGTTAAGCGCTGCTAAAATTTTCAGATCCAGATAATGAATGATCCAGTAAACTACATCTTCTGCAAAGCACCCATATATCTTAGCAGAGACCATCTTCAACTTTGAGGCTGCAAGCACACTGGGCCATCATCAAAACTTCATCATTGATGAAATCCATCTATCATCAAAACTTCATTATCGAGGACATCCATCCATCATCCACCAACCAAAACTAAGGATTTAATTAACCAAGAATTGTAAAATGACTTTGCTTGTATAAATTTTGCGGAAGATTTAAGACATTAATGTGTGATTTTGAATTTGGGCCTATTAAGATTAAATTTTTTAAAATATTTCAAATTAATTTAAATTAATGATGTATTATTCTAAATATATGATAATGTGTTTAAGAAATACAGTCCTTAATATGGTAATTATAGTCCCATAAAAAATAAAAGGAAAAGAGACTGAAGTTTTTTTCACATGTATATAGCTTGATTTAGGGCTTCGAAAGAAGCGAGACAGATCAATTTAAATACATGTTTTTTTTGCTTCAGTGATAAAGAGACCAAAAGATAATTTGAAACATATTAAGAATATATAAATAAAGGACTAGTAATAAATTATTGAAATTAAAAATTTTAGTAGGAGCAATTCCATGGCATCACTGCTTTTATTGAATAACTTAAATTAATTATTGGTGGATTTTGACGTCTTTATTAAAAATTATAGCTCTTTTTATCCATTTGGAATTATTTTATTTGAACTTAAAAAACCCCTAGTTTGTTGTTGAGACCTTTTATGGTAAAGAAAAAAAATTGATGATTAACGGCCCTAACAAAAATATGAGGTCTCGATGATAACTGCTCGTAAGTGCAATGGGTCTCTAGTATTAAGTTTAACTTACAAGGGGAGGCTACGGACGTGGGGTCACCGATTACAATGAAACTTTTTTTCGAGTTTCTATATCCAAAAATATTAGATATGTGTTCGAGGGTTCTTGCCAATGGGCCTTCTGAGCCGAGAAAAAAAAATTCTTAGGAACGAAAATAGCCAAAAATTGCATCAACAAAGTTGCCGCTGCTCAAAGCTCCTTCATCCAATTTCAATGAACTTTTCAGGGATGTCAGAGTATTGAAAAATATTAGACACATGTATAGGGGATTGGCGAAATTAGCCTCTGGAAGCCCAGAATAAATCATTCAATATTGTGGTATATTCGTGCTCTCTGGGTAACGTTAAAAATCAATTCCATTACTTTGTAAATTGAATAAATTACGTTTTTCAGCTTTTTACGTCAAAAACTAAATATTTGTATTTAAGTATTTAACAGGAAATATTTTTCATGAAAAAGCATTTTTGCTTAGACTGAAGAAAAATTTTCAACCAAAAAAAAAAAAAAATTACTATTTGAAAAATGTTCCAGTTTTAATGTAAAAAGCACGATTTCATAGTTACTTAAAAAAATATTTAAGATAATTTTGCGAAAAATTGAATTCGAAAGTTTGAATTTTGAATCTGAAAGTATTTCCATTGTTGTTTTCCCTTGCCCAAAGAATTAAGGAATTATTTTATGATTGAAAACGTTTGTTAAAAATTAAGAATAATAAATCTTTGGAAGACGGCAACTGTTTTTATTGAATTAATGGATTGCAGTTATAAACACAGTATGAACTTCTGAATACAAAAAACAGCATATTGTCAACCACGTGATGTTTATTTTTTTCGACAAGTAAAAAACTTCATTAAAAAAATACGAAATTGCCCTGAAATATTGAGTGATGGTCGTCAGGAAATTAGTTCAAGGGAAGATGCTCTGAAAATTCATTCCTTAATTCATCACCAATTATCGTTTCCATTATTTGTTGACATGGTAAAATATGCTTGGTTTGCATCCAAGTTAATTCCAATGAGAGCAATATTTGAAAATGTCAATCAAATATGTTTTCCTGATGGAATGAAAAAGGAAGGAAACTGCAACTGCAAAGGTGTACCTTATATTAAATGCTCTCATTGCCGAAAAAACTTATGTTTTAGCTGCTTTTTTGATAAATATCACCCAAACGAGTGTGGGGTGTAAACGCATATTTTTAATTTCCTAGTAAGTATTTTAGGATAATTTGGTATTTTATAATGTTTATGTAGTCCAGGAAAAGTCTGAAACATTTTCCTGACAAAAATATGTTTTTGGACAAAAACGTTTTTAATTTTAATTTTTCAAAAATTTATCACATTACATTTAAATATAGGTACTACTATTTTACGAGCATAAATTTTTTGGTGATAATCTCTTCAATCCAAGCATGGAAATTTTGTTATGAAAAATATTTCCTGTTAAATATTTATAATATTTAAATATAAATTTAGAAGATAAAAAAAAAAAACAGAAAAACTTCGTCTCAAAATAATTTGTTTTTAAATATAAATATTTAGTTATTGAAGTAGCTGAAAAAACGTAGTTTATTCAATTTACAAAGTAATAGAATTGATTTTTAACGTTACCGAGAGCGCGAATATAACACAAAATTGAATGATTTATTCTGGGCTTCCAGAGGCTAATTTCGCCAATCCCCTACACATGTGTCTAATAGTTTTCAATACTCTGACATGCCTGAAAATTTCATTGAAATTGGTTGAAGGAGCTTTGAGCAGGGGCAACTTTGTTGATGCAATTTTTGGATATTTTCGTTCTTAAGAAATTTTTTTTCTCGGCTCAGAAGGCCCATTGGCAAGAACCCTCGGACACGTATCTAATATTTTTGAATTTAGAAACTCGAAAAAAAGTTTCATTGTAATCGGTGACCCCACGTCCGTAGCCTCCCCTTGTTAGTATAATTTGTTTGTGCTATGTGCAATATGTATATAAGAATTCAATAAATTTGGCATAGCACCACATACTCGTATTATTACTGACACCCCATGCCAATTATATAATTTTGAGCCATATTAAGAATATATAAATGAAGGACTAGTAATAAATTATTGAAATTAAAAATTTTAGTAGGAGCAATTCCATGGAATCACTGATTTTATTGAATAACTTAAATTAATTATTGGTGGATTTTGACGTCTTTATTAAAAAATATAGCTGGGCCATTCCACGTCAAATCATCCAGCCAAAGTTCAAAATTTTACCTCCCCCCCTCAGATTTTGATAAAAATTTATAGGTATTAAGTACATACAGAAATAAGAAAAAATGCCAAAGTTTACCCAATTCCAACAAGAAGTTTCAGAATTATGGTCATTTGAACTTTTGAGATATTTGAAGTTCCGATGACGACTTGAGCTCAAAACCAACTTGTAGGTATTAATACTTTCCTCTGTAGAATGGGCATTAATTGAACTGGAGGTCAAAATAGTCAAAGACTAATTGACCTATGTGTTGACTACGATCTGCTCATTGGAAACTCATTCCGCACAAAAAGATCCATAAAATAACTTTTTCCGCTGAAGAAAGGAATGTAAATAGTATAATCGACTACTACATATACAGTCGACGGATTAGAAGACTATTTACTGATGTTAAAGTAATAAGAGGTGCAGAGATTGGCTCAGACCACCTCATGTTAGTCGGAGATACTCAAATTCTTCCTCCCAGAAAAGAACACCCAAGAAGTTACCAGAAACTTGACGTTGTCAAGCTCCAGGAACCTGAGAAAAGAGTGAAATATTCAAACCTATTGGACTCTAAACTGCAGGAATCCAATATGGATGGAAATGTTGATAAAATATGGACAGGAATAAAGAAAGCCATATTGGAGGCCGCTACTTCTACTTGTGGGATTGCTAATGTTTCACCTACACGAAAAAGATCCAAGTGGTGGAATGATAGGGTGAAGGCATCAATAGCGAGAAAGAAGGCAGCATGGAAGGAGTACGTTAGGCACAAGACCCCAGCCAATTGGGAACTGTATGTTCGAAGAAGGAATGAATCCAAACTTGTAGTAAGGACGGCAAAAAGAAAGAGCTGGGAGGAATTTGGCCAAAATTTACAGAGTCATTACCAGGAAAACGTCAAGGTTTTCTGGAACAAGATCAAGGCAATGAAAGGAAAGATGAGCAAACCATTACGAACTATAAAAGATGAGGGAGGCAGATTGATTACCGGATACCAAGGTATTTTGGAAAGATGGAGACGCCACTACAAGGAAGTGTTTTCAGGAGATGCTGAGGAGAGTATGCCTATAGAGGATATACAAAGAGAATATGATGAGGTGATTTGGGAGGAGGAGGTGGAAGCAGCGGTGAAGAGATTAAGACTGGGAAAAGCTCCAGGAAGAGACGGCATCACCCCTGAATTCATCAAATTTGGTGGGGCAGAACTAATGTAAGCTTTGCAGTGTCTTTTTCAGAAGATATTCACTGAAAAAACGATCGCTAAGGAATGGGAATACATCACAATTGTCCCGATTCACAAAAAGGGCAATGCTAGTGAATGCGATAGCTATAGACCTATCTGTCTATCCCAGGTTGCGTACAAGCTCTACACCTCAATATTGGAAAAGAAGCTGCGAGGGCTAGTGGAGGACAACTTGGAAGAGGAGCAGGCTGCTTTCAGGCCTCAACGCCAGACTCAGGACCATATCTTCTCCCTCAGAAGAATAATAGATAAATCATGGGAACGGGGTAAGAGTATCTTCTTGGCATTTATAGACCTGAAAGCTGCATTTGATTCGGTCCCTAGAAAAGAACTGTGGAATGCTCTCTCACGAAAAAACATTCCCCAAGGATTGATAGAAGCCATTAAGTCGACATACCACGATTCCAAAGGAATAGGAAGGATTAATGGAAGAGAGTCCGATGTGTTTGCTATTAAGAAGGGTGTAAAACAAGGAGATAGTTTGAGCCCCCTCCTGTTCATTGCATACATGGATGAAATCCTGAAAATATGCAAACGTAGGACATCCCGCACTACTATTGGAAACTGGAATATGAGGACAATCCTCGCCCAAGTAATGGTATTCGCGGATGACATTGTCCTCATCGCGGATTCTAAAGAGAGCCTGCAGCAAGCTGTAATCGAATGGGAAGCCGAGCTAGAAAGAAAAGGAATGACAATTAATGTCAGGAAAAGTAAAGTGATGCACATTGGCCGGGAACAAGAACACATCGAAATACTTTGGAAAGGTGGAAAGGTTAAATTTGGAAAGGTGAAATAATGGAAATGGTGGACGAGTACACTTACCTCGGAACAGTGATCAGCAGAAATGGAAAGATAGACCAGGAGATATCCAATAGGATAAAAAAGGCAAACGCAATCTACTACCATCTCTGCAACACACTTATAGGGAAAAGGGAGGTGGAGAAAAATGTTAAGCTGCATATCTTCAAAGCTGTTTACCTACCTACCCTTCTATATGGAAGTGAAAGCTGGGTACCATTAGATAAGCACCTAAGTAGAGTTACTGCATCGGAAATGAGGTACCTCCGAAAAGTAGCGGGCCGAACCAGAAGGGATCGTATCAGGAATGATAGGACTAGAGAGGATCTAGGGATTACTTCTCTAAAGGACATTCTTGAAAAGAGGCAACTTAGATGGTTCGGACATCTCCGTCGGATGAATGAGGACCGGGATGCAAGAAAATACTTCGAGGCCAGACCAACAGGAAAACGCCCCAGAGGGAGACCCAGGACTCAATGGACAGACTACATCTCCAGTGTGGGAGAGAAAAGAGGTAAGAACTGGAATGCCATGAAGGCGCTGGCTCGGGAACGGGGCCTTCGGGAAATTTACATGGACAGAGGCACCTCCACGCTGAAAGGCACAAAGGAGGAAGAGAAAGAAGAAGAAGAAATCGAATAAATTTAATTCAACCCAGTGTGATATGTACATTTCTATAAGGCTAAAATCTCTCTCCAAGACTAATAAACTATTATATATCGCTGAAATTGGATGAAATTTTCTATCCAATGATGAAATAATATTAGTGGGTTATTGAGTCATAAGAGTTACATTTCGATTTGAATGTAAAGTGAAATTAACTTTAAAAGTGACGCATATAAATTATTACAAATTTAAGAATTTTCGCGGGCTTTTAAGTTTAAAGAGTTGTTTAATAAGAAAAATTTAATAATATGAAATCAACTCACAACTCAAATGTTCTACGTTTTCATGAGATAATTCAATAAAAATTTTATAAATTATAACTTTTCTTTGTAAATATTGAATTTTCACTAGAGGAGTTAAAATATTTGCCTACTCTACAAATACCGCTCACCGCTACACGCCATAATTTCAATGGTTATAAGACTAAACGGTTTAACCTATCTAACACATCCATAACATTACACAATATTAACGAATAAACTAAATTAAACGCAGTAAAAACTTTAGCACTTAACAAAAATCTTATTCTTGGATAAGATAAAAAGATGTTTGGAAATACTCTTCTTGTGAAAATTCAATATTTACAAAGAAAAGTTATAATTTATAAAATTCTTAGTGAATTATCTCAAGAAAACGGAGAACATTTGAGTTTGCGTAGAAACAATAGTTGCTGCGACGAACACAATCTGTTCCTATCATTGTAATTTGATTTCATATTATTAAATTTTACTTATAAAAAAACTCTTTAAACTTAAAAGCCCGCACAAATTCTTAAATTATATAAAAAGTGAGTACTTATTCTTTTCAGCAAAATATGGTTCTACGAGGATATTTGGAAATAGATTTTAGCTGTATTAATTTTTTATGCGCCACTTTTTAATTAAATTTTACTATATTTGATTCAAATCGACATAAAATCCTTATAAGTCAATAAGCCACTCATATTATTTCATCATTACATAGAGAATTTCATCTACTTTTTAGCGATATATAATAGTTTATTATGGTTGGAGAGAGATTTTAGCCATACAGAAATGTACATCACACTGAGTTGAATTAATTTTATTAGATTTAACTGGTAATAAAACACTTCCAACTCAAAAGCCCACCTATATCATTATATCATTTAAAAGGAAATTAGATGCCCTTTTCAATAATATATCTTTGTATGAGGATATTTTAGAGATATTTCAACTGTATTAATTTGTATGCGCCACTTTTAAATTAAATTTTACTATATTTGATTCAAATCGACATAAAATCCTTATAAGTCAAAGATCCACTCATATTATTTCATCATTAGATAGAGAATTTTATCCTCTTTCTATTGATATATAGTTTGTTAGGCTGGTTGGAGAGAGATTTTTGCCCATGGCATTTTTTGATGACTGTTTTACAACTTGGGAAAAATCTAAATTTTTATGTTTAAGAATTTTTTTTTCAATGATGGAAAATGATCTCTCTAATATTTATGGTATCACCCGATTCTGTATGAAATGCAGAATTAATGAATAAATTTTGAAAGCTCCAGTTCAATTAATGCCCATTCTACAGAGGAAAGTATTAACACCTACAAGTTGGTTTTGAGCTCAAGTCGTCATCGGAACTTCAAATATCTCAAAAGTTCAAATGACCATAATTCTGAAAGTTCTTGTTGGAATTGGGTAAACTTTGGCATTTTTTCTTATTTCTGTATGTACTTAATACCTATAAATTTTTATCAAAATCTGAGGGGGGGAGGTAAAATTTTGAACTTTGGCTGGATGATTTGACGTGGAATGGCCCAGCTCTTTTTATTCATTTGGAATTATTTTATTTGAAATTAAAAAGCCCCTAGTCTATTGTTTAAACCATATCTTAAATAAGAAATCAATAAATTTAGCATAGCACCACATATTATTACTGACACCCCATGCCAATTATTTGCCATGATTCCCCTAAAGCAGCCCCCACCCGGAGACCCGAACGGGGGACTAGTTTACCTCCGGATAATGAGCGTTTTACCTTTCAGGAATCCATGACTGTTTGTGGTGTTTGGGTGAACTAAAAAATATGTGAGTAGGGCGTTCAAACCTACGTCACACCCTCCAGCAAGCCTGGGGGGCCGCTCTCATTGTTTGTCAGCGAGACCTACGGACTTAGCCGGGAGAAACTTTATAGGAATTTCCACCGACCATCCCCACATCCGCCACCCGTGGGATGCTCCCCATACGCGGCAATGAGACCCGCGCAGGTTAAAGTAAAAATAAAGTAAAGTAAAGTTAAAGTAAAAATAATTTTTCCATCAGTTTCCTCTGGCCGGAAGAAGTTTCTCTGGCCCAAAAGACACATTTTCAGACAACATAAATGTTTTTGCTAGAATAAGTCACTTGAAGTTAAATTTGGTTCAGTCGTTTCGCAAAAATCAATGATATTGATGTGAAGATACATCGGAAAGAAGATCTGCGGCAATTACATGTAGAAGATTCGAAAACATCCATTATTTTGATGATGTGTTATATAGATTTTTTCTAGACATACTCGTGTCCTGTAAACAATCAATATCTTGCAACATTGTATTTTCGTGATTCGTTCCTTTGGATGTGTTCTTTCCTCCGGCAATACGGCCCATTTCTGAATGAGAGAAGCGCGTCCCTGCTCCGTTAGTATTATCTAGTTTAGCATTGAGTCTATTGCCTTCCTGGCTCGATAGTAATTTACTTTTTCCTCCACCTGGAATTAACTTACTCCCTTCTTCATTTCGTGACTATACAATATGCTTGTTGCCATTAAGGTATAAACTCTGTACTATTTAACATTATCCGTATTGAAGTCTGGAAACTGCCGGAATTTAGCTTGGGAGTTACCAGAATTACTACTTTAATGTTTTTGTCTCTTTTAGTTGAATCAGAACCAACAATACAGCACATATTTCACTTTCGAAATTTTAGGTTTACCTTCGCTATTTAGAAAATATGAGAAAACAGCACCACCATTCCTCTTAGCCCCTTCTGCAGATCCCTCTGTGTAGACATGTGTCCAGGGTGAGTTCAGGGTAAGAGAGGGTCCCAGTTTGATTGTCTCGAGGGCTGGTGCTTTGAGGTTTTCATTACTTGTCTTCATAAAGGTAGAGTGCATTAAATATTATGCGAAAGCTCGTTGGTTTAATACCAAGCAATCTGATATTGTTTTAGATTGATGATGTTGATCATTTATCTCAAAGCATAGGGCATCAATTCTCCCACCTAGGAATTAGTGAATGCCTGATGCGACCACTATGCATTAGATTTATTTATATTTGCATATAAATATTTTAAAGCAATTGTTAAATATTGCTACGCAACATGAAAAATAGGTTTTCAAAATTATTAGTTATTTGATTTAGTAAAAAAAATTAAGCGTTCAACGAAAACAACAAAAAAATGGCCAAATCCCCAGTAGAACAACTGCATACTATAGTAGGCGGAATGAGAGCGCTGCCCAATATCTACAGACAGGTTAAAAGAGGAATAATGGCTGAACTGCAGAGATATTACACTGTGACTAAGCCCCTTAGAACATCATACGATTGGAAAACATTGATATCAGAAAAACCCAAACAGAGATGTTGGGTTGTCAGGGAATTGGGCCCTCCTGTTGAACTGATGTCAATTTTCTGCAGTGCCGTAAGTTCTTGTTATTATAATAAATTTTTCATTCTACACTTTTGGATACTTAGATTTAGTATTCCGAAGTATACACCGCGCCTTATCTTGTTTTGATAAGATGTGTTTTGGCCTTAATTAAGTTATTTCTAGTGGTTAAGACTAATTATTTCATATTGTTTTGGGTACACCATACTTGAATTTCTTCGATTTATTCAATAGTAATATTTTAGATGTCTTTATGTTTTTTTAAGTTACACCAATATTAAATAACATAGGTTTGAGAAGTTCTTTGTTTTGTTGTGAAAAAGATAGTAACCCCGAAAAAGCTAAACCGTCTAGAATTTTAAGATTAGACAACTAATCCCACGTTTAAGATTACTAAACTTATTCAGGATTAGGTGTGACATGTATGTGTCTGTAGTGATAGAATCCGATCAACACATTTATTTAATGAAACATAAAAAATCTGTAGCTTAAAAAAGCTTCTTTTTAAGAGTTTTTTTGTTGATGCTTTTTTAAAGATTTTTTTTTTATATTTACATAACTGAGATGGAGTTTAAAAGTATCGATATTTAGTAGATCTTTCTCGTTTTTTAAATATCTTTTTGCTGTCGCTGATGAAGAGAAAGAATGCTGCCTGAAGTTTTAGGCGCGCCCGAATTACTTAAGTCCTAACATTCTACTCAACCTAGTAGTAGTAGTACTAACCTTCTGCGCCATACAGTAAGTATTGTGTAAAAAGTTACGACCTAAAAATGTCGTCATCCAGTAAATTTACAGCTACACATTGTAATATTTTTTGGAGACATTATTCTTTCCCAGGTTGTGAGAAAAAGGGAGTTATATAGGAAAAAGTTCTAGGAATGCATATATTTCAATAATCATTCGGGACGGATTCGTCAAAAAATTTTTATTTAAATAAGTCGTCAAGGTATTTATGTATAAGTGTATTTAAAATATCTAAATTTATATTATTTGATAATATGTAAGGTGTGGCGCTAGCATTGGAGAAATTTCTAAAAATATTCAGCTTGGATTTATAATCTGGTGCTTAGGAAAGAATGTTATTGTAATATTATGCCTTGGCGCGGTGTAAGGGGGATTAGGTGATATTTCGGATTATTTTAAATTTAGATTAGACTTTGGTAATTTGGGAGCGCCTAAAATTTCTTCAGGCAGCATTTTTTTCTGTTCATTAGTTCCCTGATTTTTTAATTAATTTATTTTTCTAGGAAGCGTCTGAAGATTTGAGTCCTGAAAAGTGATTTAGGAAAGTAAAGAGTTCAGGTGAAAGGCATTTGATCATCTCATCAATTGAATATCAGGAATTTAATCACTATAGGTTCTAGAAAATTTATAGACAGTTCTAGGAAAGGATTAATTGTTTCTAATATCAGAGAATCTAGATTTCTTCATGATCCATGTTTAGTAATGAGTACAGGAGATGGAACATCATAGGAGATTCGGAACAAATCATGGCCTGACAAATAAGGCAATGGCTTTGAGAAAAATAATAATTTTTTTACGGGAATCCAGGGAAATTTTCGTATGGAATAACTGAGTTTGATGAGTTGGCTCAGAGGTCGTTGATTTGTGGTGCAAGAAAAATGGAATACAAAGATCGACAGGTCGCAAACATCTTTAAAGAAAACTGAGATCAATTAGGTATTTAGATTAAAACATCTCTATCTACTACCTCAAATAGGAGTCCAAAAACCATTCAGAAAACGTAAAATAGTGCAGTGGCACTACTGTCATGTTTATGGTCATACCAAATGGTCATACCTACTACCACCACTTACCTGGATGAGTTACATTTGGTAAACAACGAGGAGTGTAGCAAGCCAAGAAAATCACCAGCTCCATGTTCACTTTGTAACCTCGACCATTAAGCTTTACTAGGTGTGCTGAACATACAGAACAGTCTGGCTTCGTCAGCCATGCTGAAAGGATCTAGGGATTAGTGCAACGTGAACAGGACTTACAGATAAGAATAGCTTTTTAGTTTTATAATTTGATTTATTTTTTTAAATAAGTTGGAGTTGGTATTTATTTTATATTTTTATATTAAATTTTGTTTTGGTTAGTTTTTCAAGAAGTAAGTTATATTTTTATTTTATTATTTTTTAGTATGTAATTTATGTTTCAATAAAAATGTCTGATAGTAGTGATGGGCGGGGGAAAGTTCCTCCAGACATAGGAAACGAAAATACACAATTAAACAATGCGACCACTGATAATACTATAGAATCCAAAATGGAAACTGAAATAACTAGTAAATCCGATAATAGAATTCCACAAATAGATACCAACTTAAGAAAAAATAATAAAAAAACTGAGAGGTATTACGATCCAACTGATTTTTATCGAAACTAATTCTGTAGAAGGAGCAAGAATAGGACGATTACATCCTATGTCTATTGAAAAAATTATAAATAATTCCTGTCCTGAAATATATAACAATATTTTAAATATTTATAAAATAGGCGTAAATAGAGTTAAAGTGGAAACCAGGCAGGTAGAGCAAGCGAACGCTTTAGTTAGGTCAGAAAATTTAAAAACGAAGCAACTAATCGTCTATATTTCAAGCTTTACGTTGGGAAAAAAAGGAGTGTTCAGGGATGTAGACTCGGATTTATCAGAATCAGAGATCTTAGAAAAATTAAAAACTTTACTTTCAGACACCCAAAAAGTTATGTGTTAGGCGATTTAATAAAAAAATCTTCAATAGAGAAACAAAAAATATTGAATACAAACCTACTAAGTCCGTTTTAATCAGGTTTAGAAGGCAACTTCTACCTCGATATGTCACGATTCATCATGTTAAGTGCGAGGTCCACCCATACATTCGATCAGTGTCACAATGCCACTCTTGTTTACGCTACGGACATAATACTAATCAATGTAAGAGCACAACTCACGGTGTTGAAAATGCTCCGAAAAACACGAAACTGAAAACTGTCCACCAAATATATTATTAAAATGTATAAATTGTAAAGGGAATCACTCCTCTTTGGCGAAAGTAATATGTACCGAATACATTAAACAAAAAAATATTAAGGAGCATATGAGCAATTATAATTTAACATATAATGAGGCTAAGGCAAAAATCGAGGGAAAATCGTACAGTTGGGCTACTACATACGTCTACACTATAGACGCGTTTCCGACTTTAGACCAATTCGAGAATAACACGGCAAATACATCTAAGAATTATGTAAGAAATAAAATTACGGTAGTAAAAAGACAGAGTCTTGAGCCCTCGAAAAGAAAATGCTAATTTGGAAATACGCGAAAATATAATCAGGGATTTTTACGTCCCCTTATTGCCTTCACAACCAATCACAGACAATCCTTATAAAGAAAAAGAGGAAACTAAAAAGAATAATACCAACACTAGAAAATGGAAAATTAAATCCGCAAATTTTGAGAGAATAACGATAGAAAATATTTCATTACTTCCAGATAACCCCACCTAAGATGAATTCGTAAAATATCTTAATAAAGCATGTGAACACACGATTCCTTCTTATAAACCATTTTTTAATAAAAAAATGAGTAGAAGTTGGTGGGATGGCGAATTTGGGCTATTCCTTAATCGAAGGAAGGCTGCGTTTAGGATTTATAAAAATAACCCTACTTCCGTTAATCTAATTAACCTTCATCCGGGAGCGCGCGCGGTAGTTTACCGTCACCTATAAAAAATCTCATGCCAGGAGGGGCATGTATTCTCTAATTGAATCTTATCACTCACCGCAGAGACAAGAATCAACATCTTCTGAGAAGTGTCTTTTCTCTTTTAGTGTTTTAACTCAGAAAGTGCCGGGTGTCGCGCGTCTCTTTTCGTATCTTTTTTATCTCCAACCATGGGAGCGAAATTAAGTATTAAAAATAATGATTTTAATTTAAATATCTTTATTTGATATAATAAATGTTTTTTTTATAATTTTACTAACCACATTCTTACCATGATCATAGGAGACATTATTATTTTTGTGTTCCTAAATATTTACATAATATTTGTAAGATACAGAAGAAAACTGATAATTTATTCATTTAATTATTTTTTTCCTATTTTATTTCCTTTCGACGTTTGTAATTTTTCGTTCCTAGTTTTTGTGATGCTAAATTTTCTCTTCCTAAAAATATGTATAATTGATAATTTCTTTTTAAGTTAATTTTTATGATGAAGTTTAAATGTGTTATGATAGCAAGTTAAATTTTTATTTATACAGTAATTTTAAACTTTTAAATTTTTTGTTGCTTACTTTTGTTCTTCAATGTCATAAATATACAGTTTTATTGCAAATAATATTTGTAGTTTGCATGTTTCATTAATATTTATAAGAGATGTAAAAAACGGAGTTTTTACAGTTTATAGGAGGCGCGCCCGGAAGAAGGTTAAATATAAAAGGTCGGACGCAGAATTCAAAAAGTTTACCAAAAATAAGCAAAAGGAGTCATGGAGATTATTTACTGCGAGTATGAATAAAAGTAACCCTATTAAAGAAGTATGGACTAAATTATCCGATCTAAA
This sequence comes from Aelia acuminata, assembly GCA_911387785.2. Taxonomy (NCBI): domain Eukaryota; kingdom Metazoa; phylum Arthropoda; class Insecta; order Hemiptera; family Pentatomidae; genus Aelia; species Aelia acuminata. The sequence continues at coordinate 89,285,956 of OU426980.1, read as the reverse complement.
AATCGGAAAATCTCAAATAGATTGATTCCCATCATAGAAAACTGGTGCGAGGAATTTTTAGACATCTTAGCCCCTCCTTAGTAGCGCCCCAAATCAATCACGGAAGGGATTATGATGAAAATTACAAGATATTATCAGATAGATTTATTTTGCCAGAACTTCTTGTCTTTAAAAAATAATTCTAATAGCTCCCCTGGTAAAGATAGTATCCATTATATAATGATACACAAGTTACATAATCAATTAAAAATCATTTTATTAAAAATATTCAATAAAATATGGCAAAATAATCTAATACCAGAATCTTGGAGGGAATATTGTATAATACCGATTCCAAAACAAGGTAAGGACCCACAATTAATTGGCTACTTCCTTCAGACCAATTTCATTAAGTTCCTGTATTCTCAAAACCTTCGAAAGAATGATTAAGTCTAGACTAGAATGGTGGTTGGAATCCCAGAATAAATAGCCTGACTCACAATATAGTTTTAGGAAAGGAAAGTCCAGTATGGATAGCTTATTAATCCTACACACCGACACAAATATAGGTTTCACCAAAAGGAAAAAAACAATCGGATTATTTTTGGACATAGAGAAGGCATACGAGTCAACACCCTTACACATCCTTTCGTGTAAATTAGAAGATATTGAAGTCCCCACGAAAATAATTAAATTCATTATTAATTTAATCAGTAAGAGAAAATTAATTTTAAAAGTTAACAATTGTATAATTGGCACAAGAATCGCGAAGATTGGGTTACCGAAGGGCGGTATTCTTAGTGGTCTTATTTTGCTATTTTCTCGGCAGACTTACGAAATTACTTACCCGACACAAGAATTTTATATATAAGATATATATATATATATATATATATATATATATATATATATATATATATATATATATATATATATATATATATATATATATAAGATATATTATTGAGGATTTTCAAAATAAACCACAAATTGTTTCTCTGAAAATACAAAGTTTTGTTTTATTTAACACGCCTTAACAATATTACAACAATTATCGTTTAACTATGACAATTACACTTTTATCTCACCTGAAAATACAAAGAAACGACATTTAAAGTTCACTAATATCGCCTCCTCAATTATATCCCTTCATTTATCTCTCTACAAGTTTTTATAATAATTATCTTAACAACAAATCATCTGACTATCATCCGCCATTGAATCCCCGTATCACTCCGACCGCTGTGCCCTCTACCAACTTTCACTGACGACTTATGAACGCGCGAAGCGCGGCAATTTTGAATTAATGAAATGTCATTTCATTACATCTCCCTCCCTAAGAGCGAAAATCCTAAATAATATATTTATACACTGCACCTACAAGTTATCTTCGTATTCGTTTTCCTCTACTTCATCTTCTCTTGTTACGGGTTGTAGTTTTGTTATGTGGAATAAAGTTGATTCTGTTTTTCTGTTGCCAGTGTCAATCTTATAAATGGAGTTCGATAATTTCTCTATTATCTTGAAAGGGCCTATTTTTAATTCGTCTAATTTCTTCCTATTCAGTCTATTTCCGTGTTCTACATATACCCTGTCTCCTATCTCGAACTCTTGCATTTTCCTATTTCTATCAAATATCTTTTTGTTGTACTTGTGGGATTTTATTGTATTCTCTAATGCTAACCTTCTATCAGCAATCCACTTGTCTTCCTTTTCTATTGTTTTAATTTCATTTGGTAGAATACTGACGTTTGTACCATCCAGTAAATATTTTGGTGCAAAACCTGTAACCGAGTGTTCTGTTTCATTATATTTCTGTATACATTCTCTTGCTACTGTTGTCCATGTTCTCTTATTATTTTTCTCATTTATCTTACATCTTATTTTATTTACTATTGTTTGATTTAATCTTTCGTTTAAGCCGTTGGAGAATGGTGTATTCACAGCTGTAAAAATTAGTTTAATGTTATTCTCTTGCAAATATTGTTTAAATTCTCTTGAATTGATGCCCGGATATTGATCTGTCAGAATTATTCCAATCTCATCTGTCTCTAGTACTTTCTTTGTTAGTTTTATAAAATCACTTGCGTTTTGTGTTTTCGATGTCTCAATAAATGCATATCTTGTGTAGTGGTCTACTAAACTTACAAATTCTTCTGTTTCTATGTGTTCATTGAAATTTATTGCAAATGTTTTTATATTCTTTCCTTCATGTCTGTTATCTGTAGACCTTTCGTCTATTTTATTTGTTATTTTCTTTTGCTCTATCTGCAAGTCTTCATTTTGGGTTAATTTGAATTTCTTTATCATATCCAATCCGATTATAAAATCATCAAAATCTTCATTTTCTACTATATATACATCCACCTCTCCTTCTAAATCAAATATTTTTATTTTTATTGTTATCAAGCCATCTGTCTTCTTCACACCATTAACCGTTTTCATATATGCTATATTCACATTATCCTTTTTTTCTTTTACTTTAATCAGTCTTGAATTAATTAAAAAGACCTGTGAGCCTGAATCATAAATGCCGCTCACTTCTAGTTTATTTTCTAATAAAAGCTTGACTTTGATTAATGGTGTACTTACTCGTTTTTTTTCTCAGTATTTATATCTACTTCAATAATTGAGTTGTTATTTACATTTCTGGCTTTAAAAACCTTTTCAGATTCATTTTTATTTTTCTTGAACCAACACGACTCCTCCGGATGATATCTAATTCCTTTGTCCAAAGATTCACAAGTCTTACATGGCTTCTTCTCATTAATTTTATTTTTATAAAGTAATGTACCACTCTTTATTATAGTTGAGTTTTTCTTGTACACCATACTTTCATATTTTCTTATCTCGTTGAACAAATCAGTAGTGTCGTTGAGTTCATCCCTGTTTAACTTATATAAGATAAACCCAGGTAAACCTGTTGCAATAAGATCTATCATTGTTTTGGGGTCTATCGATTTGTTTACATCTAGTATAAGCCGTTCTTTTTTTATAGCATAATCAATTAATAGTCCTTCTTTATACCTGAATCCAAGAGCATATGTGACTACATCCCATCCACGGTTTTTAAAAGTTTCTAAAAATTTGTTTTTCCATTCATTCCATTCTGAATTTATTGTTAGTTTTATGGCCATCGAGCTATACCAATCCAAACAAGATTTTTCTAAAAATAACCTCAATATTTCTATTTTTGTTTCATCTTTTGATATATTAAAGCGCTCACACTCTTTTTCAAAATTCTCTATCCATTGCGTTGCATTAGGGTTCTTGCTTGTGAATTTTTCAATAATAAATTTCTCTGAAATATGTTTTAGGGTGTGTTGATTTTCTTTCTTTGTTGTAGTTTCTATTAATTTTTCCAAGATAAGTTGCAAATTGTCATCTTTGTCTCCTGGTTGTTTTGTGCTAATTTCTTCTAAATACTGATCTAAAAATTGCATATTACCTTCCTCATCTATATATGTTTTCTTAAGATCTTCATTTAATTTTATCCATATTTTTCTACTTTGATGCCTTTTCTTTATGCTATTTTTTATTATTGAGAAAGTGTTCGTTTTGACAATATCTGTATGATGACTTACCGGTTTCAGCTCATCAGGTAGAACATAACATTTTCCTTCTTCTGTAGATATTGAGTTGATAACTAATACATTAGATTTTCCATCATTTGAGGCTGACATCGTAAATTCAAATTGCAACCGGTCCATCTTCTTTTAGTTGACAAAAATGTCGTTTTATAAGATATATTATTGAGGATTTTCAAAATAAACCACAAATTGTTTCTCTGAAAATACAAAGTTTTGTTTTATTTAACACGCCTTAACAATATTACAACAATTATCGTTTAACTATGACAATTACACTTTTATCTCACCTGAAAATACAAAGAAACGACATTTAAAGTTCACTAATATCGCCTCCTCAATTATATCCCTTCATTTATCTCTCTACAAGTTTTTATAATAATTATCTTAACAACAAATCATCTGACTATCATCCGCCATTGAATCCCCGTATCACTCCGACCGCTGTGCCCTCTACCAACTTTCACTGACGACTTATGAACGCGCGAAGCGCGGCAATTTTGAATTAATGAAATGTCATTTCATTACATATATATATATATATATATATATATATATATATATATATATATATATATAAGTTATATATTAGTTACATATTGTATTTCTCTTTAGTTTAACATTTTGTACTCCTTCTATCCTAGCTTTTGCAAAGTATTGTAATCTATTTCTTAGAATCCCGTCCTGGGAACCAGCATCCTACCACGCGCTAGGCGTGTTCCCACGAATGTAAGCACTTCTAATCCTTTAAATACCCTGGTAAATATTCCTTCTTGCTTCCAGTTGTAGCTGTAGCCCGTCTCTATGCCAGTCTTCTTTCTGATATTGTAAATGTGTGTTTTTGATGTAAAATAAATCTTTTTAAAAAAGTATTTACATTTCTATACAATCTAACTGGCGCAGTCGGTAGGACATCGTCAAGTCTTGAGGGCATATCAAGATTTCAGTATCAACTGTTCATTGGCGAGTCCAGATTTCAGAAGAAGAGACGTTAAATGGCAATCCTGACTATCGGAGTCATCCTACTGTGAGTTATTATTTATTTAAGAGATATACTTTTTTTTTTAATTAATTTTAATATTTAAAATAAAAAAATTTTCTGAAGGTTATGATTTCATACCTATTTTTTTTAAATATATTTTATATTATACTTCATATTTTTTATTATATAACATATTTTATATATTATATTTAATTCTAAGGATAAACGTAAATTACCATTATTATATTATTTTCATTTAATTTTATTCATAATTCATAATGGCACCGCCCACATTAAAAAAGGAATATTTAGAAATGATCCCCGAATTCCACGGAGACCCTATGTCTCTCACCCGATTCCTCGAAATTTCAGAAAAATTAATTAATAAAATTAATTAATCATTTTATAATCATGAAAATACGTCGGATTTTCAGAACGACTATTTAATAAATTCCATTCGCGCTAAAATAAAAGGTAACGCCGGCGATATGGTGAATTGTAAATATGTTAATACATGGGACGACATAAAAAATGCTTTAAAACAGGGGTACGCCGACAAACGCGATGCTTTCACGTTAAACATAGAAATGAGCAATATGAAGCAGGGAAACGAGTCACCGTTCGAATTTTATAATAAAATTCAAAAAATTTTACAACTACAAATTAGTTATCTAAGGAGCGAGATGCCGTTAGAGGCGTTAGTTCTCACAAAGTACATAGAAAAATTAGCGTTACGTGTTTTATTAAAAGGATTAAAAGAACCTCTTGGTTCTTTCATGAGAACGAAAAATCCGGCCGACCTAAATCAGGCTATAAACATGTTAACCAATGATTTCCAATTTGTCATTGACTCATATCGCCCACAACAAAAATTCAACAAACCAAATAAAAACGGACAACAGTTTGTAAATTATTTTCCGGTTAAAGCAATACAACCCGCTAAACCATTTATTTCAAATCAATTTAGGCCCCAACAAACTAATCAATATAAACCTTCACAATATAGTCAATATAGACCACAACAACCTTATCAATATAAACCCCAACAATATAACCTATATAGATCACAACAACCTGATCAATCAACTCCTATGAGTGTCAACAGCAATTACAAAAGTAATCCCCAAAATCAAAGATATAAATCTTTTCTCAACAACCCAGTTCGGAAAAATCCAAATTTAGATATAGAAGAATTAAACAACATAAATTCTGAAAACTTTCAAAACAATCTTCAAATTACCGAACAAACAGATGCTCAACCACATTATGACCCCACCGTATCATTCCCTGATGAGAATCAAGAAATTCAGAATGATTCCAATAATGATCCAAATAATTTTTTAGACCCCAGCACGTCACAAGAACCATGGACATAGTCGACATTCTTAATTTAACCCGTTTCAGTGCCCTTCCGTATATAATCCCTCCAAATTCAAATTTAAAAATTCTAATAGATACCGCGTGTACAAAATCACTTGTATCCAACCATTTAGCAAATAAATATTTTCATGATAATATTACCTGCGAACCATTTAAACTTACTAGCGCGCACGGTTCTTCTGTACAAAATTTCAATGCTAATGTAGATTCATCAAAATTATTTCCCAACACTAAAACCCTCCTAAAATTTGGCATTTTCAATTTCCACCCTAAATTTGATTTATTATTTGGGACAGACAGTCTTAAATTGTCAGGCGCAAAAATTGATTTAGTAAACGATTTATTAATCACACCTTTTGGAAACATAAAAATTCATTATGACAATAGACCCCCTCAATCTGAATACACCTACATATTAAACAACGATTCCGAAACCGTAATAAAAATTCCAATCAAAAATTTTTTAAACGGAGAAGGTATCATTCCCCACACAATTTTCAATGATTGTCTCGAAATTCACGAAGGTTTAATTTCAATTAAAAATAATGAAGCCATCTGTTCAGTGAAAAATAATTCAGATAAGTCATTTAAAATTATTATTAAATCCCCAATTCTTGTAGAACCATTAAACATCTTTAAATTTAATGAATCCCACAACATAAGTTTAATTAAAGCTGAAAAATCAAATTTCGATGAAGTTAAAAACCTTATTCGTACGGAACATCTAAATGAACAGGAAAAGAAAGAAATTCAAAATTTAATAAAACAATATTCTGAATTATTTTATTTGAAAGGCACTCCATTAACGGCGAATACGCGAATCAAACATAAAATTCTAACTAAAGATGAAATACCGGCCTATACTAAAAATTACCGATACCCGCAAATATTTCAAAAAGAAGTAAAAAGACAAATCGATGAAATGCTTGAACAAGAAATCATCCGCCCTTCTTTTTCGCCTTACGATAGTCCTATTTGGATAGTTCCTAAAAAATTAGATCAATCCGGAACACAAAAATGGAGAATAGTAATTGATTACAGGAAATTAAATGAAAAAACAATTGATGATAAGTACCCTATCCCGCATATAACCGACCTTTTAGATAAGTTAGGTAAAAGTAATTATTTTTCAACAATAGATTTAACGAGTTCCTTCCACCAAATTTTGCTAGACGAAGAAAGTATCCCCAAAACCGCCTTTTCGACCGAGAATGGACATTATGAATTCTTAAGATTACCTTTTGGCTTAAAAAATAGTCCCCCAACTTTTATGAGAGTAATTAATGACATACTCATGGGCATTCCAAATTGTGTCGCGTATTTAGATGATATAATAGTTTATAGCACATCCCTTCAGGAACATTTAATAGTTTAAAAAAAGGTTTTCGAAAGACTAAGAGAAGCAAACTTAAAAATTCAGCCCGATAAAACCGAGTTTCTAAAAAAGGAGATAGAATACTTAGGACATCTTGTCACACCAAACGGAGTAAAACTTAATCCAAACAAAATCCTCGCTATAAAAAATTATCCTTTACCCAAAACCACCAAACAGATAAAGGCTTTTCTCGGACTATTAGGATATTACCGCCGATTCATTCCAAATTTCGCACATTTAACAAAACCTCTCACCCGATGTTTACGAAAAGGAGCAAAAATTAACGTCGCGGATAAAAATTATTTAGACAGTTTCGAAACATGTAAAAATATTTTAATGAACAATCCCATATTGCAATACCCTGATTTTAATAAAACATTTATCTTAACCACTGATGCTTCCCGGGTGGCCTTGGGGTGTGTCCTTAGTCAAACACATGGCGGACGAGATTTACCTGTAGCTTATGCAAGTCGTACGCTAAATGAAAGTGAATCAAAATTATCGACAATTGAACGCGAACTTTTGGCTATAGTATGGGCAACCAAATATTTTCGACCCTATCTTTTTGGCAGAAAATTTATAATTTACACTGATCACAAACCACTTCAATGGTTACAATCCCTAAAAGATCCAAATTCCAAGTTATATCGTTGGAAATTAAAGTTAGAAGAGTTTAATTTCGAAATCAAATATAAGAAAGGCCATGAAAACAAAGTCGCCGATGCACTTTCGCGTGTAGAAATAAATTTAACAGAATCCGATGATGCCGACCAAATTATTAGCGATCTAATTCAGCAATTTTACAGAGAAAACGAAAGTTCAGAAAACGAATCCTTAATAGTCAATCTAGATGAAAATGAAAATTTAAACGCAGATGAAAATTTAGTTGAAAATCAAAATTCCAAGGATATCTTAGAAAGATCAGAAGCTAGTTCGGTTCATTCAAATGTTTTAGGCAACACAGTAATTGAAATACCAATTGCAAACAATCCGGTTAATTTTGGGAATAAACAGATAATTTTAGATTTAGTAGATGTCAACCCCGCGAAACCTAAAATCGAGAAACTTTTCGAAAATTCTAAAACAAGTGTTATCGCTCAAATTTCAAAAGCAAATTTTGAGAAAGATATAATCAATTTAATTAAAGAATATGTAGAACCTAGAGTTAAATACTATTTATATTTTGAAAAGGATTTTTATACTCAGTTCTATAACACGATGGTCAAATATTTCAAACATTCCGAGCTAAATTTTGTAAAAAATACTATTAGGTTGATCGATGTCCAGGATCCTGATGAACAAACAAATTTAATAAACGATTATCATATTGGAAAAACCAACCATAGAGGTTCAGATGAAACACTTAATAGAATTAAAAGATTGTACTATTGGCCCAATATGAAAAATTCAATTCAAAATTATATTAATGACTGTGAAATTTGCGCTGTATCCAAATACGATCGTAATCCTTTAAAACCCCAATTTAACATTACAGCAACTCCGTCTAAGCCGTTCGAAATAGTTCATATGGACACCATAACTTTAGAAAACAAAAAATATTTAGCATTAATTGACACTTTTTCCAAATTCGCCCAAATTTACAAATTAAAAAACGGCCAAGCAACAGAAGTAGTAAACAAGTTAATTTCGCATTTTTCCCATCACGGTCTACCTAAACAAATAGTAACCGATAACGGTTTAGAATTTAGAAATTCATTAATTTCAGATCTATTAAAATTACATAAAATTCAGTTACATTACATGGCTACTCAATCACCCCAATCAAACGGACCCATCGAAAGATTCCATAGTACATTAATAGAACACATACGGTTATTAAACAATAGAGATGAATTCAAAAAAGATACATTAGAGAAAAAAATTAAATATGCTGTTCTCGCGTACAACAACACTATCCATTCTATCACGCAGCTAAAGCCAATTGAAATAATTTCTGGACATTTAGATGTAGATTCACTCATTTCAATAGACTTCGATAACCAAATTATAAATGATTATGTTACTAAACATAAAGAAAGAGTAAAAATTTTGCACGATCAAATAAATCAGAGGAATCAAGAAACAAAAGAAAAATATATATCTCGATTAAACAAAAACCGCGAACCAATTCCAGAAAATATACCCGACGAAGTTTTTGTTGCTAACAAACAGAAACAATCCAAATTAAAAAATAAATTCAAAAAGGAAAGAATTAAAGAATTAAATAAAAGTAATAAAACTGCCGTAATCGATAAAAAACATTACAACACCAGAGAAAAGATCCATATTTTTTTTTTTTTTTTTTAATCTTTATTTATTCCAGCTCGGCTTCTTAAAGCCATACATGGGTTTATATAACAATTATATACAAAGTTTAACAATTGGATATGTGAGGGAATGGTCTCACGCAGGAGACACCCTTAACTGAGCAAATTTATAATACATCAATATTAAGTAAAACTCGAACATAAACGAAAGAAAAAAAAAAGTAAAAGAAAAATAAATAGATAATTATAATAATAAAGTAAATATGCACATGCTATAAGAGAATGTCTTGTAATAGTCTTGGTTTTAGCCTACGGGATGTTGTTGGTTTCCCGAGGTTAAAGGCAACAGCTCTCTTAACAGACGGCAGCTGGGAGTGAAACTTTCTGAAACGGTTTTTTATAAACGCGTCTATGTGCTCTACCTTGAGTTCTCGGTGGAGTTGTTCATTTCTGATAAACCATGGGGCATCTACTGCGATTCTTAAGACCTTGTTTTGGAACGTTTGCAGCTTTTTTTGTTTTGAACATGATGCAGCACCCCATACTTCGCAACCATACATCAATAGTGGACGTAAGATAGGAAAAGATCCATATTAAAAACATTAAAAGACCGCGTAAAAAGCCTCGTCCAAGTAAGAGTCCAACAAAGAAACCGCAAGGTGGACCTAGTAATCGTTCTTAGAAAAAGATAAGACCCCAAGCTTGTTTACAATGGTATATTACTTCGTAACTCAATTCGAATATTCTATACGTCTATTTTAATACTAGAATAATTAACCTGTGATTTAAGTAATTATTTTTTTTATTTTTCTATATAAATAATGATATTATTATAACTAATAAGTTCAGGGAATATGAACTCATATTAGTTCAAAAGATGGCAAATAAATGCCCAAAATATTTTTTTTAAATATAAATAATGTTATAATTATAACTAATAAGTTCAGGGAATATGAACTCATATTAGTTCAAAAGATGGCAAGTAAAGCCCAAAATATTTTTTTTTTAAATATAAATAATGATACTATTATAACTATTTAGTTCAAGGAATATGAACTATTATTAGTTTAAAAGATGGCGTTATAAGCCCAATCGATACGAATATTTTATAAGATAAAATACTATAACCTTTTTTCTTTATAATTAAATATTATGTACTATTGTACTTTCAAATATTATAAATTAATATCTTAAATTTCTATTATATTTTTTTTTTATAAAATAATTTAATTGTAGGATATAGGTGAGATCAACTCTCACTGGTTTCATACCATAGCAAAGATATATGTGATGAAATAAAATTCTATAAATTAATCAAAATTTTAAAAGAAAAACAGAATCATATTGTTGGTGAGGTACACAACCAATATTCGATTAAATATTGTTTAATTTCTTAATTCAATAAAACCATTAAAGCATACAAGAGACACGATCTTACTGCATATTGCACTAATAATGAATCATTTAGAGACTTTAGTTAACTAGCTAAAATCATTTCTAATATAGACCACTTTCACCTTTTGTAGATTAAATATTCTATATCCATTTCAATTTAAATTTATCCTAGACATAATATCTGTAGAATGTACTTTGTAACAAAATGATATCACTTATACTTTATCACTCTCACAATCGTTAAGAAACTATGTATATTTTGTATAGTTTATACCCCATCCCATATATTGTAAAGGATGAAATCATAACAGTGATTCAAAGGTTCATATATCTCTTAAATATTAATAACAACTTAAAATTTCTCAATCACCATTGTATTAAAAGAAACAGCATGTGTCTCATCATCACTGACATGTCTCATCATGACGATTCCTGTATCAAGAATCCAAGAAAATTTACAAAAATCATACAGTGGAATTGCACACGTCTACATCAGATGAAAAACCATGTTGGAGAAATCCAGGAAACATTCTTATAGCACTTCACAAACCAGATGATCTTAAAATTCATCAAGAAAAAGACATTTTAAATTATCATATCAAAAGAATCTATCTACTTGAAACAAATTTTAATTTAATCTTGTATCACAATAAAACTCTACTTTCATCCAGTAAAACCCAAGGTTCTGTAACATTATTTTATAAGCAAACTTTAAACATTCAAGCTTCACAACTTTTAAATACAACTTTAGAGATTAAAAAAATTTAAAATTTCATGAATTACAAACTTACAAAATCTTTAACATCTTTTATCAACAAAAATTACATATGACTCCAACAGTTTAAGTATTTTAAGTTAATGGTTAGTTTTTATTTTTATTATAATGTTTATAATTTCACTTTTAATTTTCGTTTATTATTTTTACAAAACTAAAATTGTAACTAATTTCACCCGAACTGGTGAAATTCGTGTCTAAGGGGGGAGGAGTTATATATTAGTTACATATTTTATTTTTCTTTAGTTTAACATTTTGTACTCCTTCTATCCTAGCTTTTGCAAAGTATTGTAATCTATTTCTTAGAATCCCGTCCTGGGAACCAGCATCCTACCACGCGCTAGGCGTGTTCCCACGAATGTAAGAACTTCTAATCCTTTAAATACCCTGGTAAATATTCCTTCTTGCTTCCAGTTGTAGCTGTAGCCCGTCTCTATGCCAGTCTTCTTTCTGATATTGTAAATTTGTGTTTTTGATGTAAAATAAATCTTTTTAAAAAAGTATTTACATTTCTATACAATCTAACTTATATATATATAATATTATATTCCATTATATATTTTACAACATTACATATATTCTTTACAAACTCAGGTTATTATTATTACTTATTGATTTATTTTAAATTTTCTATTACAGCTCGTGGAGTTAGTGAAAATGCTTCGGCTTACACATCACGAATTGCGCAGGGCATACTATGGATTTCAGCCTGGTTTATTAGCTATTAAATACACAGAAAAAACAATAAATGAAGTGGTAAACACACTTTGATCATTCCACAAACTTTCATCTAATTAAATAATAATATTTGATTACAATATTTTTTTTTGTAATTCAGGCATTGTGTATCACCTCCATTCAAGATGACAAAGACGTTAAAAGGCTTGAACGAGCATTATGTTCTGGTATCAAATTACTCCACGGTCTAAATTATTTTTTGGTATGTTTTTCTTAATATTACTAATTTATATTAAAACAAGCATGTGTGTTAGTATACCATTTTAGTTATTTCCTTAATTTAAAATACATTGAATCGTGATCGATCATCAGTTTGATTCTATATCTTTTTTTTTTTCCAGACGATTATCCGCCGATATTCCAGAATGACATACAAAACATAGTAAGTATTCATAAATTACACCGTAATATCTATAAAATATTTAAAAATAAACTCTATATAAGTAAATTACTTATTTCACTAAAATCATATATAATATCACACATTCTTCTGATTGTTTTTCTTCATATAGTATAAAATATCATTCTCACAAAGGATCAGCTTCAACAGTCTAAGCTCCCTTAGATTGCAGTTACGATTATGTTCTTCTAAAATCACTTTTCTATTAATTAATCTATTAAATCAAGGCATATATGACAGTCAACCAAATACAGAAATAATACAGGATGACTCAAGAGTAAATTTCAGTATTAATTGGGGGATGGTAGTTGAGAGCCACCAATTTCACCTTTTTATCTCAAACCGTAGCCCAGATAAAAATTCACATTTAACTAATATAACTGAACATTTCTAAACTTTTATTAACCTTATCAGAATGGAATATTAATCTCCCTAAACATATTTGGAGTTAAATATTGATTTCCTGGTCGAAGGAAAAATGTAAAGGTTGGCAAATTTTTTAGCGAAGGTTTTTAACTGTAGTAATTAAATAAAAGGTATATTAAAAAAGGAGTTCATTCTTAAATTTCTGCAATAGGTCACAGAATATATTACGTAAAATCATTCTCGGAAACCAGTTTTTTGGGACGATCAAAAAGTGGAAAAAACGGCGGAAAATTTAAGCTTACGCCTGTTGTTCAAAATTCTGATTCCAGCCCTTGATAAATTTCCTATTAAAAAGCGACTTATTGGTAGGAACCTATTGGCTTGAGAGATAAGTTATTGCGTTATAACGGGTTGGTGTATTTCACTTATAATATTAATGTTTAAGTTATTAAACGAAGATCTCTATTAAGATGTTGTTTAACCTTTAATAAAAAATTTATGCATTACAAGTGATGATCAAATGTATAATTTTATAAATGCATTCTGTTTGAAATGGAAGCTCGATGTGCGCATTTTTGATATATCCTTCTTTATTTCTGTATGATACCCACTGCTTTAATGCCGGGATTTCAGGAGAGAGGAAATGAGAATACATAGGGAAAAAAGAGAACTTGAGAAAACAAAAGGATGACAGAAGTCGAGGGCTACGGGACATCTCCAAAGAGTCGTCTCTTCTTCCAAAGTGTAGCAACATTTTGCCAAATTAATATTTATTTAAATTAATTTTTATTATTGCATGTGACATTTTAATCATTTTTAAAAGTTATAAAACAGCACATGTAAAAATAGTATATAAAAATCATTGAGTCAAAAAAGTTGTATCAAATAAAATATATTGTGTGATATATTTCTCAATCATTGGAGTCAGTATAAGTTACGTAAGGAACCTCTAAAAACGTCTAAAGAGGGGAGATTCCCCATTTTACCAAGCGTCACCCCTTGCATGAATGAGGAAGGACACCTACTGACAGAAAAGGGAGACAATTAGAAGATATGTGTGAGACCCTATAGGAATTCGTATAAAAAAGATTTTCTCGAAGATAATAAATGAAAATAAAAGTGATATCTTCCCTAATGGTGCTCTTGCCTGCCTACGCTTCAATTTTGTGGCGGAGTAAGCAGTTTGGGAATTGAAATGCAACTTCAGAGTACCATACTATATCATAGTAGCTAGGCCAGAACGTCCTTTAAAAGATTCCTTCCTGGTTTTGGAGGATGCTGCAAGAAAGCTTGGACTAGTTGTCAACGAAAACAGGACAGAATATATGAGAGTTTGAGGAGGTGCAGTAGGAATGGGGAGGTTTGATGATGGATCTTTTAAGTTTGTGTGGGTGAGCAGTTTTACATACCTGGGAACTGATGTGAACTCCCAAAACAATATTTTCCGAGAGATGAGTAGGAGGATCGTGGCTGCCAGTCAATGCTGCTTCGTCCTGGCATTATGAGGGGGTTTCCAATAGAATCAGGATAGGCCCGTACACACCAGTGCGCCCAATAGCATACGAGACACATACAGATACACATACTCTTCTGATTGTTTGTCTTCCACGTAGTACAAAATATCGTTCATACAAATGATTCAACTGTCCCCAGAGATTACACTTACTATTACCGTAATTACAAATTACTCAAAAGTATTTAAACAACTTAAAAATAGCTTTGGACGTGATGGCTTACTGATACAGCTTTATATCAGGGATTTATTGGGTTTGCTCCCGAATGAGGCAATAAATAAAGGAGGTATGACCTTGACTTCTCTATATCATAAATTAGAATATCAACTAAGATCTTTAAAACTTTAGGTCTAATCACTGTTTAAGCGTTCATGCATGCTTATAAATATTTAGTTGAGTCAGCTCTTCCAGAATCAACACTTAGTCTGTGTGAGAGGTATAGCTTAATGAATCAGATTGAACTTTTTCGTTATGTTATGTTATCTTTTTTCTCATCGCTAGGTATTTCTATAATTTTACATCAATAAAAATTATTCAAACCCGTATTAGAGCTTCACTACATACCACTAATGCAAGAAATAAAAACTGTATCGGCAAAATTTTAAATAATTCTAAATTAACAAAATTCAAAAAAAAATTAAAGTTCATTAAGGTGTAAATAATAAAAAATAAAAAACTATAAAAAATAAAAATCTCAATGTCAAGAACAAAAAAAAGAACTTCTTAATTTTTTTTGGAAGAAATCCGAGCTAACAATCAAACTGAAGTGCTAATAGTGTTAATTTTGTTTTTCATAAATCTATGATTGTAGACAGTTGGTATTAATTGTTTGCATTTTTATCATATCGGAAAAACATTAATACAAGCATGGGCGTCACCAGTACCAAATGATTGGGGGGGGGGGGGGGGTTTACGGCCCAATATTCTCATAGATAGGGTAGGTAAAAATTTGAGAGGCTAAAAGTTCAAATAATAACGCCTATAAACAACTGTGGGGACGTTTTATTCCTCTTCCAACGATGTATTTTAAAGGTAATTGGTCTCTTAAAACTTGCCCATTTGTGTCTTATTTAAAGTTTAGGTAGTTGCTAAGGCTACATACTGAAGACTGTAGACCCAAATTTCGTGATTGAATTTTTTTTAAGTACTCTTTCTGTTCTTGATCCTACTAATTTCATTGCTTTCGATTAACTACTATAAACTTCATCGAGTTGATGGGAAGCAATGAATTCAATAGGATATAGCTATTTGGTTGAAAAAATAAATGGAAACCAATTCCGGAGATCCAACTTTTGTTAAAGAATTCATAAAAACTATATAATATCCAGTCTGGCTCTAGCCGTCTTATAGTGAGTAGCTGTTATCAACTCTTCTGTTTTTTTTTTTTTTCTGTATTTTTCTCTCTGCTATCAGTCTTTTTTTTTTCCATAGTTCTTATCATCATAATTATATCTTATTTTTTCGAAGCTTTTATGGACCATTAGTACAAAATCCGAAGCCATCTACAGCCTTAAAAGTTATAAAGGTAAGATATAAAATTAAGTTCCCGTTGTGGACAGTGCCGTGATAAGGACAGTGAGCTTATCCCCACCATAGCTACCGCTCCCCACCAGCTCTACAGTACCTATTGTTAATCCAGTAACGTAGCATCCTCAGTAATGACGCAGTGCCCAATTTGCAGCGCCACAATCGCGAGAGACGAGAAGCTGGCAATAGTGTGCAATTGTATCACAAAAAATGCTGCAACGTTTCCGAATCGGACGCTAAAAAGAATTGGAACTGCCCTTCATGCAGAAAAGCACCCGGGAAATCCACGGCAACGTGCGATGGAGTGAGTTAGGACGTAATAGGAGCAATAAAAAAACTTTCAGAGGACCTAAAAGAAATTAAAATCACACTCGAAAAGCAGAATGAAATGACTTTCGAAAGTAACGAGAGATTAAAAAAAATTGAGGAGCGTGCTATAAAGCACGAACAAATTATAGAAGAATTATTAAATGAAAACAAAAACTTAAAATAAAAAATCAGCGTGCTCGAGGTGCGAGTTAATCAGGCTGAACAGGCCCAGCTTTCGAATTCTATTGAAATCAGAGGAGTGAATATGAAAACCGGCGAATCAACAGAAGGTTTAGTGTGCTCCATAGGAGCGGCTCTGGGTCTCAAGTTAACTGCCGAGGACATCGACGCAGTGGAAAGAAAAAAACCTAGATCTGAGGACCCTCGGCCACCCCCGATCGTAGTCCGCTTCGTCAGGCAAACGACTCGGGACGAGATCGTCCGCCTTAGAAGAGTAAAGAGGGACTTCTCGACAAGACACCTGGGATGGGAGACTGACGAGAGGGTGTACTTAAGCGAGGCGATGAGTCCAGGAAATAGGCACCTCTACTGGCTGGCGAGGCAAAAGAGGGCGGCCGGAAAGCTAAAGTACGTCTGGTTCGCCGGCGGAAGGGTTCGGTGCAGACGGGACGCCGGCTGCCCGGTCAACATAATAAATAAGAAGGAGAATGTAGAGGCCTTGGGCTGATATAGGGGCAGTCATTACCTCAAATTTACTTTTCTTTCGTTTATGTTATATTTTTATCCTTTTTTTCTTCAAAATTCTTATACTATTTTTAAACTCAGAGGGATTTATTTTCTTTTTAACTCAAATATGTTTCTTTTGATTATTTTTAATATTCAGAATTTTTCATTCCATAACATTAATGACTATAAGCCTCAATCTTCATGTATCTTTTCTTCACTATTTTACAACTATCAATTAGTTTTGTTTCAGGTCACCACTAATATCCAATACTGTACCCATCAACCTCTACATTCCTACACCCTTCTCAGATCAATCCCACTAATTCACTCATATGAGTAACATCCTTCTATCCTGTCACGTTAATTCCCAATCCCTTCCAGCACATTATGATGAGTTCCTAGACCTCTTTCTCCATAATTTCTATCACATCATTGCCGTCTCGGAAACCTGGCTTAAACCAAATATCCCATCCTCTTCTATATCCATCCCTAACTACTCGCTCATTCGTCGTGATCGTGAGGACCGAACTGGAGGAGTTGGTCTTTACGTTCACGATAGTCTGAGGGTAAAAATCCTTCTAGAATCTCCTTCCTCCGAACTTCCTCATCCGGAATATCTCCTCGTCGAAATTTCCTCCAATGCCTTTTCCCTCCTCTACATAATAGTTTACCGCCCACCGCATGCCCAATTTGATCCTTTCTTTGAATCCTCCCTCTTTACCTACGTCCCGTTATACAATAACGTAATCATCACTGGTGATTTTAACATAAACATTCTCTCCGATTCTCCTAACCGATCTTACCTCACAGACCTCATCCATTCACTCAACCTTTTCATAGTACCCTACCAACCAACCCACCATACTCAGTTAACCAGCACCTGGTTAGACCTTTTTATAATAGATACCCCCCATAACCTATTGTCTTCCTCACAACATCCAGTACCTTTCCTATCAAACCATGACCTCATCAAAATCTCCTATAATATTCCAACACCTAAACTATGTCCTAACAAAATCTCCTGGCGGAACCTTGATTCACTAACCTCCGAAAAGCTAAATCCTTATTTTGATTCACTTTCCCAATCCCTAGATCCCATTTATTCCTCATCCTCCATTGATGAAATGGTGAAATGCCTCTCGTCTAATCTCTCCACTTTCCTAAACCAACATGCTCCCCTCAAAACTTTTACTTTTAGACTTCCCGCCGCTCCTTGGATAAATCTTGAAATCAGAGAGCTAATGAGGAGAAGAGATGCCGCCAGAAGACGTTTCAGACGCACCCATACTACCGAAGATTACTCCCTCTTTAAATCCCTACGCAATCTCACCCAATCATCCTTACGGCGTGCCAAGGCACAGTTTTTCCATAAATCCATATCACAAGCCCAAGATCCTAAATCCAAATGGAAAATCCTTAAAAAGTTATCAGTTGTCAAATCCAAATCCTGTACTCATTATCCCATCGACCCAGATGAACTAAATTCCTATTTCGTAAACCCTTCAACTACTCCTCACCCCTCCTCATACTCATTTACGCAAACCTTCAACCCTGATAACTTTTACTTCCTTAATATTTCTCCTGAAGACCTGCTCTCCTCCGTCCTTAAATCCAGAACCAATGATTACGGCCCCGACCAAATTCCTGTAAAGATAATCAAACTCTGTCTCCCTGTTATCTTCCCTGCTCTTTTACACATATACAACTTTTCCCTACAAAATTCCATATTTCCTGAAGCCTGGAAAAAAGTGATAGTTCGTCCGCTGAACAAAGTACCAATTCCCACCTTAGCCTCCGACTATAGACCCATCTCCATCCTTTATAACCTATCTAAACCGCTCGAAAGAATTGTCCACACCCAACTCAATGACTTCCTAGAGCGGAATGCTCTCCTCAACCCTCTTCAGTCCGGCTTTCGTTCCCATTATTCCACACAATCTGCTCTGTTAAAGATCACTCAGGACCTCTATTCCTCCATAGACGAACATAAAATTACCATCCTGATTCTCTTTGATTTCTCAAAAGCGTTCGATACCGTCAATCATGAGATCCTCCTTTCTAAACTCCAAAACCTGTCCATATCAAACAGCGTCTTAAAGTGGTTCCTCTCCTTCCTATTCCAACGTTCACAAACAGTTCACATTCCTGATAAACCTCCTTCCTCACCTCTCTTATTAACCAGAGGAGTACCACAAGGATCCTCACTTTCACCAACTCTCTTTTCCGTCTATATCAACGATCTCCCTGAGTCCATCAACCATTCACAATACCACTTGTACGCTGACGACCTCCAAATTTACCTATCCTTCCATCCTTCCAAAATGCTGGAGACAATCCGGAAATTACAAGAAGATATAGACAGCATCAACGCCTGGGCAGAGAAAAATGAGTTAAAACTGAACGGAAAAAAAACCAAGGCAATCCTCATTGGCTCCAAGCACCTTCTTAATTCCCTTCCTTACTACCCCTTACTCCGCCTTAATGACCAAACCATTCATTTCCAATCCCATGTCAGAAACCTTGGAGTGATCTTTGACCAGCACTTGTCGTGGAATAACCATATTTCCGAAATCACCAGAAAATCAATTGCTATCCTCAAACAGTTCCTAAGATCACGTGACTGCATGCCCTCAAAAACTCGTCAGCTCCTAGTTTCCTCTCTTATATTCCCCTATTTCGATTATGGCTGCCTTGTATACGGTGGATTGTCTGGTATGCATGAGGCGAGGTTGAAGAGACTAATGAATTGCTTCATAAGATTCATTTTCGGTGCCCCCAGGCGCTCCCACGTCTCCAGCTGGTACGCTGAATTGAAATGGCCCTATCCAGTTTTTCGACGGCAATACTTCCTAGGTGTTTATCTTTCCCGAACCTTTAGAACCAAGAAACCTCCGTATATCCTAAGTTTGTTCACACCATGCTCCTCCATACATTCTCTAAACACCAGATCCCAAACTTCTAGCCTGTATATCCCTTTCTACCGATCTGCCTCCTTCACAAAATCCTTTATCATCCGTGCTGCCACCTTCTGGAATTCATTACCTGTCTCCATCCGAAATACTTCATCCCTCACCTCCTATAAAACCCAACTATTCCATCACCTCCTGAATCTCCAATCTCCCGTAAATATGTAAATAGTGAAGCAATAGTGAGGCCATATCTATACATATATATCTATACGATTTTTTTTTTTTTTTTTTTATACCTTTTAAGCTCAAAAGCTGATCAAAGTTTTGTACTTAACATCCAAATGTTTATTTTTTATTTCTTCTTACAATATTCTGTTTCAGTTATTTTTATTTTATTATTTTTATTTTTTGTGTCTACTTTGTATTTTAATTCTTTATTTTTTATTGTATTTCCTTTAAGTAGCCAGACAAATGGCCATTAATTTTGTTCATGTCTGTTATTCTTAGGGGACTTAATGTCCCAGAATAAAAATTACTTTTTTCTTTTCTTTTCTTTTCTTTCTTTCTTTCTTTCTTTTAATTCATCAAATACATGACAACACGGCGCCGATTTATAAAAATAAAGTATCGGGTGGAGAAATTGGGTAGAATCATTCAATGTAGTATGCTGCCATTAAATAATAATTACATCTTATACACTAATAAGTCACAATGCCAATTGAACATTCCAAAAACGGATACATGAGTGTCCGCAGATGGACCGGAGCAGACCTCCGTTCTTTCAATTTCAGCTTCCAGTTTTTTAGTCAATAGTGAAATGACCTGTCCCTTTCATTTAAAAATTTATAATGTAGATATTTTAAATTGCAAACTATTCTCTGAAAGTCTTATAATTAAAAATAAAAAACTCACCTTTGATGCCTCTGCTATGGTGGGAGGACATCCAGCCTTAAGACTAATGATTAAGGGACTAAGGAATTTTTTATTTTATAGAAAAGACAAATATTAAAAACCGAAATTTATATTTACAGAATGAATACAATTTTTAAAGTTCTGCTAGTGCACATGATTCTCAATATTTTTACAAAAGTAAGTATTTAACGTTTGTGTTAAAAGGTAACCTCTCGTTTCCATAAACTGAATCGATAATCGATTACTCAACATACTCCCAGGAGTGTAACAGGTAATAATTAATCTCGATTTTTGCGTAGCTCAAGTGATCTCTTAGTTTAGACCATCTCTCCTACCTTCTTCTTGTCCCATCTTCTCTTGCCCTAAATTGGTTGCTACTCTCTTCCTATCTTCATAGCCATCCCACGAACTACTGAGCATTTTCTTATTCCGCCTTGTTTCTTCCAACCTTAGCTGTTGTCGTTTATGATCTTCTTCCTCTCTTTCAAGACATTGGTACAAGGCTGGATGTCCTCCCACCATAGCAGAGGCATCAAAAGCGGGCTTAATACGTTTAGTGCTTCCCCCTTTAACTTGTGACCGATGCGACAAATAACGCTCTTCGGGCCGACTGGGCCAGTCCCCGACTGTTATCTCTTCTACAATTTCTTCTGCTGCCCGTTCTTTAAAAACTAGACCATATTTATTCTCTAATCCTAGGACTTCTAACTGTCCTTTCCATTCTTCTATTTGCATCTTCTCCAAAACTTACCTATACTTAGTCTATAATATCTATCACTTCCTTTTTTGTCTTTGAATGAGCATGATCCTCGATATCCGAAATTTCGAATTTTCTTACATTTAGATGTGCCTTTAGCAAACAAATATTAGTCATAAACTCTGAATTAATTCCCAACCTGCCCATCAATGTCCATCCTAAAACAGTCTCGATGGCCACTAAACCAAGCAAGTTAAAACTTGATGCCAGTAAAAATATGATCCATCATATTTTAACCCCGATCGATCAACCCTGATCTATCATCTGATAGCGAAATACCTTTTTGTTGCATTTCTTTTATCCATCTATCTTCTGAATCTAATGGGTCTAATTTGACAGAAAAATCATTTTTTAAACTATTAATTTCCAAAAGGTAACGTTACATACATCCATGTCTTATGGGATAATTACCTTGTACCAATTACCATGTATAATTACCCATGGGTAATTTATCTTCTCGGAATGGAAATAAGCTCATGAGTTTCGCAACTTTTTGGGTCACATAGGACCTTTGCGATCCTGAATCGATTAATATTCTCGCTTAATAGTCTTTTGCCCCCTTTAATTTCACTGTGAGCGTCTGCATCAAAATTGGACTATAACCTATATGAATAACAATACTATTAGAAAGACTATTACCTTCTGTTTGATTTTCCCGTGTGGTGGTTTCTTTTTTCTTTCTTCGCTGACAAAACAGAGCTAAATTTCGTCAATCACATACAACACATTTTAAGAATGTTCTACATGTTTCTTTAATAAGATCTTTACGCAAACACCTAAAACAAAAACCTTTGCTTCTTAAATTTTTTTGTGTTTCTTCCAAAGAATATTCTTGGGCCTTGTAAAATTCTTCACTAGAGTGGCGACTTTGGCAAAATACACAATAGGTTGTAGTATGTTGTCTTATATTAACTATCCCAGCAGCAGTAAATGGCTTCTTGCTACACTCTACATTTTTATTTTCCACATTTGAACTTTTATCTGTCGTGAAAAGCCTCGATAACCTTAACCTTTCCTCTCCTTCCACTTCCTCTCTTAAGAAATCCAAAAATTAAGAAATCAATTTCTCTTATGTTCGACATTCCGATTTGTTACTTTTCCTTTCCCATTCTATGAATATAATATCTGGAAGTGCTGATTCTACTAACGGTCTTAACGTACATTGAAACTTATCTTTTGTCACTCCCAAGGTCTCTAGAGAACGTAATTTAGTTTCTACGCTATCATAAAGTTCTCTGAGTGTTCCATTTTCACTGGATTTTAAAACATCACCCGCTGGCGCCAATATTCTCTGAAAGTCTTATAATTAAATATAAAAAAACTCACCTTTGATGCCTCTGCTATGGTGGGAGGACATCCAGCCTTAAGACTAATGATTAAGGGACTAAGGAATTTTTTATTTTATAGAAAAGACAAATATTAACCACCAACATTTATAATTACAGAATGAATACAATTTTTAAAGTTCTGCTAGTGCACGTGATTCTTAATATTTTTACAGATGTGTTAAAAGGTAACCTCTCATTTCCATAAACTGAATCGATAATCGATTACTTACCACACCTTAACTAATGATTCTAATAATGTTCATTTAATAGAGTTAGAATTCGAATTTATTAAGTATTAAGAAAATTTTAAAATTGATAACTTTTATATTAATTTGGGGAGTAATAGAAGTTGATTAAATATATTACACACTAATTTTTATTCAGTTTTTTATTATTGCAATACATTTAAAACCACAAAAGGGAAAAATATTAAAATTTATAAAAGAATTAGCTACATAATCGGGATAGAAAATAATTATTTGAAATGTTTTAAATACTCAAAGTGGCCCAAACATAATTCGCCTGCTGTCGAAATTAGATATAAATGTCCTTGCAACATTTCTTGTGTTAATTTGGTCTAAAATTAACTTGTGCACGTTGCAGACGGGTACGTGATTGAGTCTCTGCTGAGTCGTTGTTGATCGCAGATAGTTCTTCAGTCGTCTTAAAGCATTATAACTGCGTTCTGCTTCGTAGCTTGAAGCTGGACACACGAACATGAGTCTTATCAAAGTTTCAACATTGCTAAACAATTGCGGAACTTTTCAAAGATACAAAAATATCTTTTGAATCTTTCAGACTTTTCACCTTAAATCGAAAATGAAAAAGTTCAAGCTCAGTTTTCAGAGATTTAACATCAATTTGTGGATACGGAACACGTCATGCCCTTCATTCTCCAACAAAACTTTTTCCAAAGAAATCTGTTTTTTCATGCCCGGTTGCTCCAGAATTCTATTTCTAAGGCCTTGAACAGCCATATCAATAATTTCAAAATATTCCTGCCTGTAGAATTCTTGAGGCGATAGAAATTCGTGAGACTCTGTCCCCTTAATCAAGTGTTTAGGCACTTTTTTATTTTCTTGGCAATTGTAGATGTTCTAAACCAAGCTCGGAAATTTCAATATTACATTCTTCAAATGAAGCCGGAAACTTTATATCCGTCCTGAGGTTATCATGACTTTCGATTATAAATTCAACAGACGAATAAAGACCTGAGACATTTCTCTGCTATCCTTGAAATCATTAATTCAAGATTTCTAATGTCTCAATTAGTTCTCTGCACATTATAAAACCACAAGTTTTGCCAGCCTCAAAAATGTTGAGTAATCCGATGGCTCCTTCGAATCCCTTGCCGGTTAGTTCATTCAGTGTTTTGAGAACCAAAGGATATTTTCTCATAATTTCGTTGATTTGAGACCGCCTGTATAGCCGGCGGTTTCAAGTAGGGGGGCGTAGGGCACAAAGGCTTGATTTTTCCAATATTGCTTATAGGCCCGTCAGTTACATCTTTCACTTTACATATAAACTGGTCTTTGGCTTTTGTGTTTAAAAGCAATATTCCTAATTGATGTGCGTATTCCTGGAACTTGTGACAGTCCTTGATACTTCGCAACTTGCTTTCAAAACCAAGTTACAGCAATGAGCACCGCAGTGGATGAAATCAGCCAAAGGCTGTTTCTCGATAATGACTGATTGAGCCCCTTTAGGGATACCACTCATATTTCCAGCTCCGTAAGTCTGCCCACGAAGGTTTGCTACAGGTAGTTGCACTCTAAAAAGAACATCACAAATGAGTGCTGCTCTGTCTCCTCCACATACATGCGAAGTTTTATAGTATTCCAAAAAAACTTTCATGAGGATCTAAATTATCATCACACTACCTAATACAAAAACTAATCTTTTCATCACCTGAAAGATTCCTTGTCCCATCACACATAACTGAATAAATTAAGGTATTCGTTAACTTAATTGTTCCAACTATATTATTAACAATATCTTTACAAAAAATCTCAATGATTTCATTTTCTATCTTTGCTGTTTGAGCCACAATTCAGTTCTTGATTGTCTTCACCGCGAAGTTTAAGCAGTTCCATGAGATTTCCTTCAAAATTTTTGTGACCTCTAATCCTAGTTCTTGTCTTCCAAGATATTTAAGACTACGAATAATCTTTAACAAGTAATTTCTTGATGCTCTAATTTCATTTGCAATAGTTTCCCTTCAATGGGAGCTTTTAATTGAGTATGACTCGGTACAGTCTGTGAATGAGCAATACTCTTCTCATGCGTTTTAAACTTTTCTATGGTTTTTTCCAGTTTTTAAACCCTTTCGCAGTAAACGCTGAATCAGCTTTAGTCGCGAAAGTTTTGTTCGGACACAACTGAACATACTTTGTACAATGGAAAAAGCTTCCCCCTTCAAACAGAAAACCCCTTCAGATCCAACTATGTGAATCCAAGGCCTTATACCAACTTTTCTGGAAGCTAATTACTTGGCCTGAAAGATGTTGCACAGGGAAGCCATCTGGAGTGTCCAGGGCTAAACCTAGCCTGTACTGATTTCGTTTTTAGCTAGGGAGTGACAGGTCAGGGAGGGACAAATCGGCCATTTATCATCAATTTTGGCAAAACTACTAAAAAAATTATTTAAAGGAGGTTATGGCTGTGAAGATATTCGAAAGGTATATTAAACTGTGATAAAAAATATACATATATAGGAGAGGAGTTTAGCCCTAGCGCTCGTACTGTGAGTATCGCTCTCTGTATAAGTTGTGTGTAAAGTGGTTTTCTGACGATAGATTTTCTTTAAACTTAACAATAGTGTTGTTATATTTACTATAGCCAACTACACGAAGTTTCAAATAAAAAGGACAAGAAGTTATTCTAATACAGAAGAATAATTATTGGAACAATTTCTTGAGGTAGGTGTCCTTATCATTCTATACCGGAGCAGAGGGGGCCAGTGTTGTCTCATCTGCTGAGGATCAATCGTGTTTATTCTAGGCAATATACACAACTCTAGCTTTCTCCATTATTATTGTTATTGCTGTGACTTATTTCTTTTTCTTCCTAATTTTTAATAATAGTAAAATAAAAATGGCTTATACAAATGAGGACATAATGACTGCAATAAAACAGGGAGAGAGAGAAAGAGAGAGAGAGAAATGCTTTATTTCAATAATAAGCAAGGCTGCTCAAATAAATTGGGTTGCTACCTTACACAGCGTACCAATCAATACTTGAGTACATGTATTCTTATAATTAACATACATTTTTACATTTTATTTTATAATTATAATATAATAATATTTTTTCCTTTTTCCTTCCTTCTATATCTTTTACAATTATACTTTTTATCTTTATTTTATTCCCATTTATTCTATTCTATTTTATTTTTTTCTTCATTCTAATTTTTCATAATTACTCCTTTTCTCTTCCTTCCCTCTCTTAGCGCTCACATCTCAAATAGGCACACATACAGACTGCTAGAGAAAAACCCACTCAAAATGTGATATTCCAATGAAAACCTTATATCTAATAATTAAATATATAAATATGCCAATAAATAAATAAACATATAAATAAATAAATAAAAAGATATGATATATGATTATACGTAGTCATATATATCAATATCCATACACATGGTGGTGGATAATTCCGAGGGAGTCCAGGATTATGTTTTCGGCCAACACCGCAATCTCACATTTCGACACCTAGGTCTTCTAGAAAACTCCTTGTTCTGTTAGGGATCGTTCCGCCAGATCCAAACCAGAGGCCCCTAACGGAGAACTCTCTCTCACCCAAGGTCTCGCGGAACTTCTCTTTAAGGAAAGGGATGCACTTTTCGTAGATCTCTCTCTTTTCCCTTTCCACTTCACCCGCCTGGTCAAGTTCATTCCTCTTATACTTAACTGTCGGATCCAGGATCAGTGCTTTCTTTCCGGTCTTGGGGAATGCGACAATGTCTGCATACCTCGTGGATCCATCCGTGTCTATACAGTAGACCTCGTAAAATCAGGCAAAGTTCCTCTCTTTCAGGAGTTTTGTAAGTTCATACTTAACACTATGGTGCCGGCGAGTTATGAGGAGAGAGTTGTTGGGGCATTTTCCCAGCACATGGGCCGGTGTCTCAGACTCTCTGCCGCATTTACGAAAGAGGGACCCAACTTCTCTCGATTGTCCGCTGACTCCGGGGACGCCACGCAGAGGGGCGTAATTAATGTTCAGTTTCAAGGAATTCCACCATTCTGACTCCGACAGGACCTGTTTATCATAAATGAATCTGTTCGCTTTCGGGGTCTCTTTAAAATGTCGAACTCCAATCCCCGCAATTGGCTCATTCTTCAAAGGAATTTTCCCGCAGTGACTGTTGTAGAGCTCTCACACTTTAGGTCAAAATTGAAAATAATAGGTTAAATATAGGATTTTGGAACATCAAAGGCCTAAAAACTCTGTTAAATTGATTAAATAATGAAATAGATTTCCTGTTAAATTTTCAGATTCTGTGCTTTAATGAAACATGGATCTGGAGCAAAAAAACTGAACTACCCAAAACACTTATGATCATTATATAGCCTACGAAAAAAAAGAACACAGTAGAGGTAGAGCTAGTGGGGGTTTACTTATATGTCTAAAAAAAAATATATATTCGGATATTGAAATAATAAGCCTTACCCGTTGGTTTCTCTTTCTTAAATTTAGATTAATGAAAGAAACTTTTATATTAGGCTTAGTTTACTTTCTGTAGTATATTAATATATTAAACAAGTGGATGAGAAGGCTGTGGCTACCGCAGTGTTACCTCCCCAGCTGTAGAATGTTAAATAAACGTGATGTTGTGTACAAGTGTTCTTTGTATTGTGATTTATTACAGTCCTTAATGTATGTATATTGAACTATGTTGCATTATACAATATATTACAGTGGCGACGAGGATGGGATATAGCAGCCGTTAAAAAAGAAATAAACAAAAGGAGTAGTGAACCACTTCATAGCATACAGGTAATAGTTATAATAATATAATGGGTAAAGAGAAAGAATCAGAAAAAGAAGTAGTAGGTGGATTCGTTGGGCGACAACGCGAATTCACATTGCAGAATGATTGGTCAATAACAAAGCCTAGGATGGAAAATTTTTTCGAGGCAAATAATATAACAGTAAGTGAACGTAAACGGGCTCTGTTATTGAATTCATTCGATGAAGAAGCCTATAAGCTAAAAACAAACTTAACTGTGCCTAATAAACCTGAAGAAAAGTCGTACGCCGAACTCATAGCCTTACTAGATTAGCATTTTTTGCCTCAAGAATGTACTTTTGCCGCTCGATATAAATTTTATAATGCTAATAGAGATATGAATGAAAGTATCAACGATTGGTTAGCTAGAGTTAGGGCTCTGTCTGGAAACTGTAAGTTGGTACTCACTTGGATGCTAACATACTAGATAGATTTGTTTTAGGTATTGGTCCAGGTAAAGTGAGAGATCGACTTTTTGAAGAGAATGCTGAAACTGTTACGCTGGATCATCTAGTAAATATAGCCACCGCCAAAGATTCCGTAGCGGCCCAATACGATTTAGTGGGGGCCGAAGCAAGTACAAAAAAGGAACCAGTGTATTATGTAGAAAATCGTAATAAGGTAGATGGTCAGGCAGAGGTAAAAGCATGTATTATATATGGAGGCTATAGACATGAACCAAAATATTGTAGATTTAAATCATATATTTGTAAATTGTGCCAGGTAAAAGGTCATTTGGCTAGAGTGTGTCCTAACCGTAAAAATAGAACCAGAATCAATAATAACAGTAGCAACACCCGCAGAGTGGAAAAAAATAATTACGTAATAGACGAGGAAAGTGGTCAAGAGGAGGAATGTTTATTTAATTTTAGTTTAGAGAAGCCAAATTCAGGTAATAAAAGTTATATAATTACGGTTAGTCTTGGAGATGTTATCATAAATTTTGAAATTGATACTGGCTGTGAATCCACGATAATACCATTGAGATTATTTAAAAGTCAGCTATCAAATATAGAATTGAAATCATGCAATAAATCGTTCGTAACTTATTTGGAAGGTAAAGCCAACGCTGAAGGAGCAGCAACTGTAGATGTGAAGTACAAAGACAAAGTGCTTAAGAATATGAGTTTTTACGTGGTTGAGTCTAGGGGACCACCATTGTTGGGGCGTGCATGGTTCAAGAAGCTAGGATTGCAAATCGTCGACACCCAAGATATTTTTTTTTGTAAGGAAGAATCAGCGTTGTTAATGGAAAAATTAGTGCAAGAGTACCCGACAGTATTCACAGATCAATTAGGTAAATTTAATAAGGACAAGGTGAAATTAGAATTAATGGATGATGCTAAGCCCAAATTTATTAAAGCTAGACCTGTTCCATATGCACTTCAGGAAGGAGTAAATGCTGAGATTGAGCGTCTGGTGCGAGAGGGAATATTAGAACCTGTAAATTATAGCCCTTGGGGTTCACCTATTGTACCTATACTTAAGAAGGGAGGAGGTATAAGAATATGTGGGGATTATAAATTAACCATAAACCCTTATTTAAAAATTGATCAACATCCGCTTCCAAGAATCAAAGAGCTTTTTCAACGGCTGCTGGGAGGTAAAGTTTTTGCTAAGTTGAACTTGTCTAATGCATATCAACAGTTGGAGTTAGAAGAAGGAAGCCGCAAGTTAGTGACAATAACGACACCGAAGGGATTGTTTCAGTATTCCAGGTTGCCATTTGGAGTAGCGTCAGCACCAGCGAAATTCCAAAAAAATATCGAACCGATCGTGGAAGGAGTGGAAGGGACAGCAGTTCTGTTGGACGATATATGTGTGGCGGCTAAGGATATGAGCCCGCTGCAAGAGAGGTTGCAAGTAATCTTGGAAAGATTAAAAGAAGCAGGGCTGACTCTCTCCAAGAAGAAGTGCGAAGTGGGTAAGACAGCGTTGGAATATTTAGGCTTCAGAATTGACCAGACAGGATTGCATACTACGGAAGACAAAGTGAATGCAGTAACCGAGGCTGATAAGCCTCGAAACGTAAAGCAGTTGCAGGCATTTTTAGGATTTGTCAACTATTGGGCTAAATTTCTTCCGGCATTAGGGTCGGTGTTACATGCTCTGTACCAATTGCTCAAAAAAGATGTACGATGGAGATGGACAGAAATTTGTGAAGAAGCGTTCCAAGCGGTAAAGTCGCTAGTGGCGAAGAACCGCTCCTTAGCCCATTATAACCCTGATTTGCCGATAAGATTAACTGTAGATGGGTCAGAGACTGGATTGGGGGCGATGATCTCTCAAAAATACCCGAATGGCGATGAAAAGCCCCTGGCATTTGCTAGTCGAACGCTGTCCGCAGCTGAGCAATCGTATTCGCAACTACATAAAGAAGCAGCCGCATTGATTTTCGGAGTGCAAAAGTTTCATCTTTATTTGTACGGAAGGAAGTGGATATTAGCAAACGATAACAGACCGTTGCTGGCTATTTTTGGACCAAAAAGAGGAATCCCTGTGTGTGCAGCAAACCGACTACAAAGATGGGCAGTATACTTGTCTAACTACACCTTTGACACAGAGTGGGTAAAATCTAACAAGAATGCAGCAGACTGGCTATCTAGAGCGCCAATACAAAGTGAGTTTGTACCGGAAGAAGATTGTGAATTGACGCTGCACTATGTGTTCGATCATAATGAACACCTCCCACTGAACTATCAAGACATCGTATGCGGCACCAGAAGAGATGAGATACTGAAGAAGGTGGTCACGTATGTTAAGTTTGATTGGCCGAGTGAATGTGAAGAAGCCTTGGTACCATACGCACGGAGGAAAGATGAATTACATGTGGAAAAAGATATTTTGCTATGGGGATACCGAGTAGTGGTGCCATAGACATTGCGGCTAAACATTTTAAAGGAGCTTCACGCATCTCACATGGGTATGACTAAAATGAAGGCTCTGGGCCGATCGTATGTGTGGTGGCCTAATATGGATGCAGCGATAGAATGGTGCGACAGTGTAACCCTTGCAACTTAAGTAAAGATAACCCGCCGAAAGTTTCATTGATACACTGGGAAAGAACGAAGCAGCCCTGGTAACGTGTGCATATTGATTATATGGGCCCGCTCAATAATAGTTATTTCTTAATTTTAGTAGACAGCCACTCAAAATGGCTAGAAGTATTCCTAACACGATCCATGACGGCCTTGACTACTATCAAACACTTGAGAGAAACATTTGCGAGATTTGGATTACCAGAATGTTTAGTTTCCGATAATTACTCATCTTTTGTATCCAAGGAGTTCCAGATGTTTCTACGACATAATGGTATTCGTTTCCAAACGTGCCCACCATATTTCCCAAAAAGTAATGGAGCAGCGGAGAACTCGGTCCGAACCGTCAAAAGAGCTCTAAAAGCAGCTATTGAGGACGTGGGACCGGAGCGAATACACCTAGCTTTGCATCGATTTCTCTTGGACTACAGAAACACGGCTCATGTCACAACAGGAGAGGCGCCATCAAAGCTGTTAATAGGAAGAGCCCTGAGAAGCAGACTAGATTTATTACGACCACCGATGGAAGATTTTCGAATAGAGAAGCGGCAAGATAAGCAGGTGAAACAGTACAGATGGACTCCATCACAGGACAACCCTTATTCTATTCGAGATGAGGTTTGGGTGAAGAATTTCAAGAATGGCGAAAAACCGTGGGTCAAAGCAATTGTGTCGAAAATTCTGAGACCTCGTAAATTATTAGTATTTATTCCCCACTTGAGGAGAAAATGGATTCGACATGTAGATCAAACACGGAAAGGAGTAAAGGTGAGATGCATGCAAAACTACGGACAATCAGAACTGATAGAAAATAGACAGTTATTCGAAGAAACAGAAGAAGGAGGTCAACAAGTGAGCGACAAAAGGTGGTCAACTAAGACGAAACAGTGCGCAATGCGGAGGCGGAACAGCTTGAGAAAAGAAACGAAGGAGAGCCAAAAGAGAAAACAGAAATAAGTGAGCCCCGTAGCAGTACACGACAACGAAAACCCACTAAGCGTTTGATTGAAGAAATGGACTGGATAAATAAATAAATTAGAAGTTGTAAAAAATGTTCGTGGCTTCAGTGATTTAAAGTGATGAGTAGAAAAAAAAAAAAAAAAAAGAAAAAAAAAAAACTTAAGGTATTACTGGGTTAAGGAGGGAGAGTGTAGTATATTAATATATTAAGCAAGTGGATGAGAAGGCTGTGGCTACCGCAGTGTTACCTCCCCAGCTGTAGAATGTTAAATAAACGTGATGTTGTGTACAAGTGTTCTTTGTATTGTGATTTATTACAGTCCTTAATGTATGTATATTGAACTATGTTGCATTATACAATATATTACACTTTCCACCAGGTAATAACAATAAAACTGATTTTAATTTAAATGCACTCGATGATGAATTATTTAATATAATGTCTAATCATAGTTATACCAACGTAATATTGGGAGGGGACTTTAATAGTAGAATAACTGATTTAAACAGTTATGGTAATTAAATAATTCCAGGATTTTATTTCAAAAGCGATAGATCATCTTTTGACGAAGTAGTTAACAAGAGGGGTCATAGACTGGTTAACATCTTGGAATCTTTCGGAATGATCATTTGTAATAGTAGATCTCTTCACGATAGTCCAGCCAATTTTAGATATGTAGTTGATAACGGTATGAGTGCCATAGACAAGTATGGATATTGGCTCAATGTTTTAATTATGCGACCGATTTTAAAGTTGAAGAGTTCTCAGGTTTTTCGGCTTTTTTTAGAAATATTAATAATCCTTCTGAATTTTGGTCCACAATAAAACTTTCAATAAAAATTTCCAGATTGTCCTATAAACCTAGAGCAATGGGAATCATTTTACAATATCGTTCTACCACCTAAACTAAAAATAAAGTCTACATTTTTCAGTTCCTTTCATCCCGAATTGGATATTGCCTTTACCATGGAAGAATTGTTAGAAAGTATCAAAAGTATTAAAAATAATAAAGCAACGGGTTTTGATTTGATACCAATCGAATGTTTTAAACAACTAAATGAAAAATGGTTATTAGTTTTATTGAACAAAATATGGCAGGATTAAAATATTCCGGATAGCTGGGCCTCTATCAAAATTATCCTTATCCACAAAAAAGGTGACCTGTCAAATCCGAACAACTACAGAGGTATTGCCATATTCAACACAATTACAAAAATATTCACGAATATGATTTACAAACGATTAATTTCTTGGGCAGAAAATAATTCATTAATTCCAGAAGAACAGATGGGATTCAGTAAGGGAAGAGGCTGCAGGGACTCACTCTTCACCCTCTCTGCTGCTATAAGCATACAGTTAAGATTAAAAAAAGAAAAGTGTTCGGTACATTTGTCGACTTTCAACGAGCATTTGATTCTGTCCCGCATGAGATTCTCTGGCACAAGTTGTACAATCTCGGCTTGAGTGGCAAATGTTTTAGTTTTATGAAGATGCTTTATGACAAAGCTGCATTCAAAATATCTATGAATGGACAGGTTTCCAAGGAAATAGACGTGTCTGAAGGGGTACTCCAAGAGAAATTCTGAGCCCACTTTTGTTCTCTCTGTACATTTCCGACATAATTAATTATTTTAATAGTAAAAGCGCAGTAGGTATCAACTTAAAAGGAAAAAATACCTTCTTTTTCTGTTGGTCGATAATATAGCCATGCTCACTCATTCTTGGATGGGAACCCAAAAAAACCTGCGAATTTTAAGCGAATACTGCAACGAAAACAAATTAGTAGTAAACACTGACAAAACCAAAATTGTAGTATTCCACAAAGGGGGCCGCTTGGGTAAATTGAATAAATTTATTTATAATTCACGTGAATTACAAACAAAAAATAGTTTCACATATTTAGGTATTCCAATCAATAGCTCCGGTATGTTCACAGATGCTCCCACTCTGGCTTAATCCAAAAACACTGCTGCCAATTCAACAGTACTGAAAATCTTAAAGTCGTGCAAATCAGACTGTTGGGATTCAAAAGAAAAATTATTTGAGGCAATATCAGAAAGTGTCCTACTACACATGGCGGAAATATGGGGAGCGCCTTATTACAATTTAATAGAAAGGGGATGTTTGAAATTTTACAAACAACTGTTGCAGCTGCCAAAATACACACCTAATTCGTACGTGAGACTGGAAACTGGTAGGTGTCATGTATTAAAAAAAATATTTTCAAGAATGTAAAATTGGTGGATTAAACTTCTCACGATGCCAGATCAATCCCTACTGAAAATTTGTTATTCAAGGTTGACAGAAATTATTGATAGCTCTATTCCATATAACGGGGCCCTTGAAATGAAAAATGTCTTAGCTTTGGTGGGGAGGGATGATATTTGGGCATGCCAGAATCTTGACTGGGCAATTCACTTGAGAAATGATGTAATAGAAGCAATGGGAAATCATCTCTTTAGCCGAGACGTGGAAATGGTGATAAACTCCTCTTTCAACCTGTATTACAGGGAAGCGGGCAGCCTGGGGATGCGCGAGCATTACGTGTTCCTCAGAGTCCACATAAACCAACGAAGATTGCTTGCTCAACTCCGAATGGCGAACAAAACTGTAACTCGAATAATTGTAAATGGTATGTATAGGAAATTTAACAGTAGAGAGCCGTGTCAACATTGCCAGGCGGGTATGAACGACGACATTCCCCATTTCCTGTTAGTATGTCCGAAATTTGTTAAAAATAGGGAAAAAGTATTTGAGCAAATATATTAATAAACCCTCCTAAACCCTCCCCTCCCCAGTTAATAGCCGATTTATTAACTGTCAAAAACAACAATAAACTCCGAGATATCTACCTATTTACAGTTTCATCTCTAAAGTTGATCATAGGTGTTCAATAATGTGTTCAATTCTTCAGACATGTACAGTAAGATTATTGATATTGATTTTTTATTATTTTTATTTCCATATCGTTGAAGTTGGTAATTTTTAAGCTTTGTTTAGACAATTTGGTGTAATATACATAACCCAATTTATATATTAAGTTTTGTGTATATATTTTCTGTTAAAGAATTATTTTTTTTTTTTTTTTTTAATGTAATTAGAAGAATTTTTTAGCTGTTTCATTTTGGATTTTATTTTTATTTATTTATTGTATCATTTGTTCTTTTACATTTACTGTATTATTAATTTTATCATATAAGAGGCAATTATGCGATAAAAGAAGAAAAAAAACTTGTAATCCGAGTAAATAAATTCTTGTATATTCTCTAAGGGCCAAAAACCCTGTAATTGTAATCTAATTTACAAAATAAAGTATATTTTCATTCATTCATTCATATTGTTTACTATCATCATGTTGATAAGGTATAGGGAGTGACTCACTTTAAAAATATTGTTTAGCTTTTCACCTTCCTCCACGTCCTGAAAGCAACTGAAGTAAAAATGATATGATTCGACATATAGTCGGGTTCATATCAAAGTTACCCCATATGTTCTCAGCACGAAATTTCCTTTTCTGAGGGATTGGTGGGTATATAACTAGTATATAACTAGCTAGGGAGTGGCCTCACAACTGTGTGACAAAGAGAAAAGCTGTTGTAGTACTTTGCCTGTACCCTTTGGAGTCCTGGTTCAATTTTATTTTGCATCCTGAAAGTTTACTGATAAGATTAGTGCCTGGTTTTTTAGAATTATTATGACGGAAAAGGATTTTATTATTTTTTAAAGTACATGACCTCTACTTTGTGACAGGCTAGGGAGTGACAAAAAGAACATTGTTATTAATTTTAGTGAATGTTATCCTGTCTTTAGGCGCTTGAAAATTATATAACAGTGTTCATTACCAATGAGGTAATGAATAGCAAAAAAAAAAATTAAAAATCCTTCAGGTGGTTGTCGATTTATCACACAAATACCACCATAATTTTAGAATCACCCATATAGAGGTGAGAAATAGTCAACTGTTATCCTATATAATAGGTTGATTCATAATCAGGATTTTCTGTTAAAAAACTTTTTATTTTGATTAGCCAACGTTTCGATCCAACTTGTGGATCTTAATGAGGGCTTCTGAGTCCAGAGTATTACTGTGTGTGATCTTTGTATTTCTCTGGACTCAGAAGCCCTCATGAAGATCCACAACTTGGATCGAAACGTTGGCTTTTCAAAATAAAATCATTTTTTAACTGAAAATCCTTATTATGAATCAACCTATCTGAAATAATATATTATTACTTTCAGCAAACACACGAAGAAGAATATAAAAACGCAAATGGAGACATGTAAAAGAAACACACGACCGACGGACATACTAAGAAGCCTTAATGAAATTATATTTCATCGTAAATTATGTACGATCCTCACATACGCCCCGAAACCACTCAAACAGAGATTGCGAATGCACAACGCAGGTTAGAAATAAGTAAAACTGAAACCTTACGTATTCTAAAGTTTTAATTGGATTATTTCGTTAAGTATTACAATAATTATTAGGGTTTAAATTGTATATATTGAGTGGATAAGAATATAAATTAGAGTACGGTACTTTTTCCAAAGAATGTGGACTGTATAAGGTGCAATAGCGGAACAAGGAAGACACATAATAATAATCAAATTACCATCTTTTCGTCTGTATCTCGTCTGGTTTGAATTTTCTTTCTTCTGCACTGCCAAGTGGAAATCTGAAATCCTGATCCTACTTGAGCGCCTTTAGGAACATTAATTGATATCATGAAATTTGACGACTGACGTCAACTAATTTCGAACGTTCAAACGACTATAGAGCAATCAAGTAATAATGAGATGAAAAAAAAAAATATCAAAGAGGGCACACTTGACTGAGACCCTGGGAGACACTAGAAATTAACATAAACATGAATGTTAACCCGCGGACGCTAAATACAGACCAGGTAAGAGTAGATACATTTCGCGGATTGAGCAGGAGCACGAAGGAAATGACCTTGAGCGTGCCGTAGTAGGGCTATACGTGACCTTGGGGGTCATTGACCGACCATGTGAGGGCGAGGAGGGTGTTATTCTAGGGCGAGGGGGGGTGTCCTTGAGGAGTGTTATAAGGTTTTGGTTGACCTTGAAGGGGGTCAATGGATGTGAGATGCCCAACATGGCAACGTACTATCCAACGTGTGGCAACAGCGCGGATGACCTTGAGCCGTGCTGTAGTAGATGTGGCAACAGCGTGGATGACCTTGAGCCCTGCTGTAGTAGGTAATATAAAATATAATATAAAAATTACAGAAATCACATTGATATTAAAAAATACGGGCAATGTCGCATGGAATGAGCGAGATGTGGCAACATCGCTTTGTTTACATTCAAGCTGTCATTCACCCGGTCTGCTAGGGCGAGAGGGATATTTACTGAGGACGGGAGGGGTGTCCTTGCACGGTTCTGGCTCAATTTGGAGGCAACCTCCCTGACTGTTACCCTGTAGGTGTAAGGTTATGTAAGGTTAACTGCAGAGATGTTGGTGTCGGTTTCACCATTACTTCTCCTCCTAGAATTGATTGAAGGACATCCGTAGATAATCAGCAGCATCGAATAACATCGTGGGAATTTATTATTAATTGAAGGCTATATTCTGGACCGCTAATACCTAGTACGAACGAAAGTCGAACGTTGCGGTAAATCAGAACAGACAATTAAAGAAGAAATTATTTTATTTTTTAAATAAAAAGCCATTTATTTATTTTTATAATTTTCTTTTAAAAGAAAAATGCATTACATTATTAAATCTATATTATATTTAGTAAATATTAAATCTATATTAAGTTTATTTTATCTTATAATGGCTTTGGGCCAAGGATAAGATAGAAGGATACTCCATCATCAAGGATGTCTTTTTTCATCGAAAGGTGATAATGATATTTTATTTGTTTTAATAGTAAATACATTGTGGTTGAATGATCTGAAGTTTGTAACATCATGTTTACATTGTATGTTCTTTTTAAGCAGGTAACATAATCTTCAAATTTGATTTTATTTTTAACAGTAGATTTACCAATTACTTTCTTTTCTTTTTTCTTTTTTTTTTTTTTATAATTTTGCTTTTAATGTCTATTGCATACATTTTAGACCTTGAGGCTACAAATTTATGAATTATTTCACCATTTGCCTCATCTTTAAACTTACCCATTACTTTCTTATTCTTAACATTATATAATTTATGTTAAATAATTTATTTTTGATTAGAAAAGATTTGGCTCCGCCGGGAATCGAACCCGGGACATGCGCTGTATGCTAACCATTGGATCACGGAGTCGCTTCCAAACGGTGCCAAATCTGCCAAATTATGGTGGTTACCCACAATAATGGTTAAATTTATATAATTTATGGTTTGGAGGATAATCTGGAGTATCCACGTAATCATTCAAACTTACCATATCTTCATAGAGGTCTTCAGTACATATAGAATAAACAAACGAGTGGTTTGCTCGGTTCAGAACCGGAAATTTTGAGTTGGAAGACGCCAAGCGCTCCAACCCAACCAGACCATTGATTCGGCAGTATACTGTTCCCAGTTGGAAAGATTAAAGGCAGCGGTTGAGCAAAAGCGTCCAGCATTGGCTAATCGCAAAGGCATTGTTTTTCACCACGACACATGTCTTTACAGACTCGGCAAAAATTGTTGGAGTTTGGCTGGGATGTGATAACCCACCCACCCTATTCACCAGATCTTGCCCCAACAGATTACCACTTATTCCGGTCTCTCCAAAACTCCCTCAACGGGAAACAATATAACTCGCTCGAGGACTGTAAAAAGCACATAGACGAGTTCATCGCGCAGAAAACTGAACAGTTCTGGGAGGACGGAATTACAAAATTACCTGAAAGATGGAAACAAGTTATAGATCAAAATGGGTCATATATCATTGATTAAAAATATTTACATGTATCTGAAATTTTTAATTAAATATATTCTTAATAAACGCTACGAACTTTTTTTTACAACCCAATAATTTTAAATTACCAATATTCGATTAAACTATAATTTTCTGCATTAAATATTAATATTTCATTTTTAAATAATGACATAGGCAACGATAGGATAATTTAAATGAATATGATACGTAAGCTATAGCATTAAGTCTTATCAATGCGATAGGAAATGAAATGAAAAATTTTACTTTATTCTGGGACATTTAGTCCCCTAAGAATAAAATTATTGACAATTTTTAGGGAGCGTTTGTCTGGCTGTACTATATACAATTATGTAAAGCATAACTAAAGATACACACTTTAACAACAAATGAAAATAAATCTTAACTTCATTAGACGCCACATTTGTGAAAAAAAAATAAATAAAAAATAAAAATAGCAAAAAAGAAGAGTATCATTATTAGAATAAATAAATGATAAAACTTCAGTTTACATATTTGTACAAAACCTTTAAAACTATATAAAGAAGAATAATAATTTTACATCTGCACGGAAGATTGATGTTCCAGGAGGTGGAGAAACAGGAGGTATTTGAACGAGGGTAGGGAGGAAGCTTGACGAATGGACCCGGGTAAGGAATTCCAAAACTGGGTGGCACGAATAACGAAGGATTTATCGAAATAGGCGGTTCTATAAGTGGAGATATACAAGTCTGTAGGTTGAGATCTAGTATTTAGCTGATGGATGGATGAACGTGGGGTAAGGAGGTCAAGAACGTATGTGGGTTTCTTTGCTCTTAGGATTTGGAAGAGGAAGGAGCCGAGCAGTTACTGTCTTCGAAAATTAGGAAAAAGGAAACTTTGCTGGGAATAGTATTCGTAGATGTGAGAGTGTCTCGGGAGACCAAGGATAAATCTCATAAAACGGTTAATCAATCTTTTAAGTCTTATCTCAAGCTCACCAGACAGACCACCAAACACCAGGCATCCGTAATCAAAGTGTGGAAGGATAAGGGAGGATACTAAAAGTCGACGGGTACTTTGAGGAAATGAGTCTCTGAACCTATGTAGCTGCTTGAGGATTGTGATGGATTTGCGGGTAATTTGGGAAATGTGATGATTCCGGGTGAGGTGTTGATCGAAGGTTATACCGACCGGATGCAGCTCCATCAAAAAGAATATCATCGAGGAATGATGACAGCGATTCCATTATGCGATTTTAAATATAAGGACTCAGACTGCACAGAGGAAGACAGAGATCAGTGCATCCACAACTCTCCTTAAGATGTTCTCCTAAAATCATTAAAATCAAAATACATTATAACAGAAATATGAAATAATAAGAAAAATACTGGAGCATGTAATAGAATTTGTACGAAAATTGTAAAATCTAACAAAATGACAACACATATACGAAATTAAAATTATATAATAGTTAAATTTATATAAAAGTTGTAAAAATGTAGAAAATGCATTAGAATTTGTACGTTAATTGTTAAAATCTAACAAAATGACAGGACAAATACGAAATTAAAAGAAAAATATCATTACGAAGAAGTAAGATACAAAGAAATTATATGTTTATTTGTTATAAAAATGTAGAAGATACACAATAATTTGTAAGAAAATTGTTAAAATCTCAAAAAATTATAAGAAAAGTATGAAATCCGAAGAAACATGCCGGAATGAAGAAGTATGAATTAAAGAAAATATATTTTTATTTGACATTGTTAAATTTATATAAAAGTTGTAAAAAATGCATGAGAATTTGTACAGATGTTGTTTAAATGCGGTCAAAATGCATTCAATTTGGAATGCAAAATGCATTTGCGGAGTCAAATTGGACTTTGGACCCTGGGCTTGCCCAACCTTAACAACCACGTGGGCGAGGGCCTTGCCAACCTTAACCACTGGCAAAATGAGGGGCACTCCTTTAGAGATTCACAACTGTCATTATTCAAGTAAATAATGTATAAACTAAAGTGATTCGTAAAGTATCAACATATTTCTTACTTCTTCGTTCTAATATTTTTCTTTTGAATTTCATCTTTTTTTTTATTATTTTATAGAATTTTATAAGATTTTAACAAATTTCGTAAAAATTCTTTATATTCTCTTCATTTTTACAGCTTTTATAAAAAACATTAACAACGCTTACAAGGAATAACCATATATATTTTCTTTCTTCCTTACTTCTCCATTACGGTATTTTTATAAAAATTCATATCTTGTTTAAAAATACCTGCGCCCGGGAACAGGTTGCCACATTTGCCCTACTACAGCAGGGCTCAAGGTCATCCGCGCTGTTGCCACATCTACTATCTAACGTTGCCATGTTGGGCCTCTCACATCCATTGACCCCTTCAAGGTCAACCAAAACCTCATAACAAACCTCAAGGACACCCCCCCTCGCTCTAGAACAACACCCCCCTCGCCCTCACAAGGTCGGTCAATGACCCTCAAGGTCACGTATAGCCCTACTACGGCACGCTCAAGGTTCCTTCGTGCACTTGCTCAACCCGCGAAATGTATCTACTGGTAAGACACGGACTTACTGGAGACATTTGCACTAGGCACGGAAACAAACAACATACAGGATTATAAAAATTGCTAATTTCGGCAGAGTAGAAATACGCGCCAAGAAGGCTTACTTTAAATTCAACATAACAGAGGAGCGAGTCTTAGCAATTTTAGTGAAAATAAACAATTGATGGCTAACAAAATAAAAACACTTATAATTGCTTTAACATACCGCCCACCAAAATGGGGAGGATTCTCCCATTATATAGATAATTAAAGGAATAGAAGGGAATTTCTTCACTTCTGATAAAAAAAAAAAAAAAAAAAATATATATATTAAAGAAGGAGACTACCCACTGTTCAGACCAAGACTATTATACTCCATCGTATATAGACGTTCCAAATTACCCCCCTGACAAAAACTTAATCTATACAGCTATTTACTAAAAACCTATATGGGCCTTTGCTAGCCTAATTTACGGACCCGCAAAAAAGACAGATATTTAAAAAATACAAACCTTTTAATCCGTAATACTTAAGATTAATTACGAACTCATCACCCTACATTTCAAACGAAACCTTTCACAGTGACTTCGACTGTGGCAAATTATATACGTAGGAATTACAAACGGTTTTATGACAAAGTACATGGACATACCAACAAATTTGTACAAGATATGGCAAGACGTGACATTCCTGACGTACCTCGGCGAAGGCTGAAGAGGAGTTGGATGAGGGATCTCCTAGACTGACAATTTAAATCTTTTGAATGCCGGGAGGATGCACCTCTGGGTGCTATCACCCTCATGCCTACCAATGCCATTTGTAACTTACTTTAGCACATTTGCTTATTGTGATTATACAGATGCAAATAAAATTGTTTAGTTAAAAAAAAATAATGATAATTACAGTTTATAAATTGTTTAAAAATTTTCGTGCGCGAGAGCTCGCGGTTACAAAGTCGAGCAGTGGTCAAGGGGGGCCGAAAGCTCCTCCCGCCGCACCCCCACCATTACACCTACTAAATAAAGACTTTTTGTATATATACCTATGCAAGAGGTAACTAGCTAGGATAAAAAACACCCATAATAATGACGTTTTGAAAATTTACGGGTGCGAGAGCTAACTAGAGCTCGCGGGGACAAAGTCGGGCAGTGGTAATCAAGGGGGAGGGGAGCGGAAAGCCCCCCTTTCTTGACTGCTGCACCCGCGAGCTCTAGTTAGCTCTGGCACACCTACATTTTCAAACCGTAATTATTATGATGTTTTTTCCCTAGCTAGATACCTCTCGCTAAGGTAAATATTCAAAAAATCTTTGTTAGGTAGATGTAGTGTTGGGGGAGCGGCAGGTGGGGTTTCCCCCCATGCAACTTGGGCCCTTTTAACAAACGGTCGTTTATAGAAACGCCAGTAGAGTAATGGCTTGAGGCATTAAAGACCACACGCAATTTGCTTCCCTGGTTGGTAATTTTGGTTACCACATGATGAGGAATAATATAAGAGGATGGCATGGGAGCCTTGGACAAGTGGTCGAGCCGGGAGTACTCCTGCATAAATTATGGTATTCCAAAGCAATCTCAGGGGTCCTAATCGCCTTTGCAAATTCAACAAAGAAACGTAGGATTTGGACGTATTGCGTCGGAAGGAGTTTGGAGTAGCTTCGGGCTTCATAGGCAGGGATACAGAGTACAGGCCATCCGGTTGGCGTACATGAGTATCCCGGAAGTGTTGCTCAGCTAGAACGTCAAGGGGATCTTCTACTACGGGCGCAAGTACACGCTCGATTTCCCAGAACTTCGAAAGCTGCTGAGAAAGTTCAGCAGTAGAAATGAGCCAAGTAATGCTCGCTTAGGGAGTCTGGGAGCTCATAGGACCGACAATTGTCCAACCAAATATAGTGCTCACGGCAACAGGACCGTTTGAGTGCTTGAGTATTGATTCGGGGGACAATAATTGTGGAAACACGTCAGCAACTAGTAAAATGTCAACCCCATCGGGTCGATGGAAATGATGGTCAGCTAATTGGATTTGGATGAACGATTGAGGAATCGTGGGAGGCAATTCAACAGTAGGCAAATGTCCGAAAATATTGGGAACTATAATGATATAAGGAAACTATGTTGCACGACATGGTGCCAGGTGAGGTTGACAACAAGCCGCCTATTCCGCTTACGGTAATAGGAGCACGATTCTCTTTCAGATGAAGAGATCGAGCCAGACTTTGGGAAATAAATGAGATCTGGGAGCCAGGGTCAATGACCCATCGTATTGG
Source organism: Aelia acuminata (assembly GCA_911387785.2). Lineage (NCBI taxonomy): Eukaryota > Metazoa > Arthropoda > Insecta > Hemiptera > Pentatomidae > Aelia > Aelia acuminata. The sequence continues at coordinate 89,242,071 of OU426980.1, read as the reverse complement.
TACATAACCAAGAGAGCTACTAAGGATGCGAACTCGAAATGTACCCAGCATGTTCACAACAGAAACAGCTATTTTGGGTCTTGAAGAAGTGCAGCTAAAGGAAACAAGAGCATAGGAGGAGTTGGCTCAGATTTTCCCTGTAATGAATGAGTGGGAACATTGGCGTTAGGCTTAGGTGGAGGTGTTCAATCATTTTAGAGATTAGGATGTAACAGCGTGTGTGTGATGATCCCTGGATGTGCATCTACGACAAGATGCCTTCGAAGGGCAATCGGCTTTCAGGTGGGAGCCAAAGCAGTTGTAACACCTTCTATGAGTGCGGAGAAAGAAAATCTTTTCTTCCCTTGACAACAGATAAATGGTCGGACATGTAGATAAGGAGTGACCCTTATGAAAAAATAAGCAGTTGGAAAAGATTTGTGTGGAAGCTTTTTTATCATTGTTTGCTGCAATGGTTTAGAAACACCATGAGATTGAGGTTTATTGCGAGGTGACGAGTTACTGGCAGGGCTGTGGGTGGATGAAATTTCCATACTTTTTATTCTAGGAACTCTAACAGTTCATTAAAATGAGGGGATCGCTGTGCTGGATTGCTTTTCTTCAAAAGCTCTAGCAGTCCTAGGATCTAAATTCCTGAGGGATTTTTTTTTTTTTTTTTTTTTTTTTTTTTTTTTTTTTTTTTTTTTTTTTTTTTTTTTTTTTTCGGTTGGCGGATTAGGCCTAATGAGACCTTTGGCCGCGCAGTGTGGTCTTCTTACAGACATTTGTTTTGCTTGCGGGAGTACAGACAGCCTGGAGGGGGTAGCCCAAACCTCACGTTGCTGAAAGCCATGGTCACCATGGTACAGCGGCAGACTGCCCATATCTCCATAACCAATCCCATTGGGGCCAATTTGGCAGTGTCCTTCCCACCGATGGCGTCAGCTCTCTCGGGTTCAAGGACAGTGACAAACTGGTCTAGGTCCAAGGATTATGGTAGCTCAGAGTCAGCAGGCCCCGAGGACCTATATTTCTTTCCCTGAAGCATACCGTCCCTGAACCAAACCTCCGGGCGGTTACTGACATCCTGGAAAACCATACCACGATTCTCGATGAGATACACGGGGAAGGTTCATCACTCCTACGCCCGGTCGGTGTGAGTCGCCTCCAGTAGGCTGACGGGCCTCACATACCCGGGGGTGGGGGTAGACTTGGACTGCGTGGCTTTTATTGGTGGGCGGTCACCCGAATGGAGCGGTCACCCATCCAAGTTCTGACCACGATGGACGTTGCTTAACTTTGATTATCTATTGCAAGCGCCCTTGTCCACTCGGCCATCCCGGCCCAAATTCCTGAGGGATAATGACAACAATAAAAAGTTGGCTAAATCGCCAACCTTCAGACATTTGATTGCTTGAATGGAATTTCGATGGATTTTAGCGAATGTTTTTAGAGTACTCAAAGAGTACGTGAGGGAGCCCTTATAGTCCAAAATTTTATTCAAATATATGGTGGCGATTCGGCGAGTGTTTTGATATCGGTTTACTAGAGCTTGGTAAGCCGAAGGATAATTTTCTGATGTTAATTTAAAATTTTCTATAACAGCCAAAGCTTCATGGGAGACTGGTGTACGTAGATAGTGAAACTCCTGGATGTTGATCAATTGGGTATTCTCATGGACAAGAGAGTTAAAAATTAAAAAAAAAATTCGCTCCATTTTTCAATATTAACAGTAAATGTAGGGATGGTAATTGGAGGCATGTGCTGAGTAATTTTAGGTGGTTCATTATTGGCCGATTGTTTCCATTTTTTATTGAGGGGGCAGGTTCTTGTTTTTTCAACTTATGGAACTTGGCTTGAATTGTAAGGAGTATGGATCGAAATGAGTCTGACACTTGGGTGGTTTCAACGGCCTCATTGGGGTCCAAGTAATAATTTAATTCAATAATTTCATCATTGAGGGCTTGGAACTTCTTTGGAAGCGATAAGGAATCATCATAATATGAGTGAACAAGATCAATATCAGATATAGCTGCATCTTTTATCTCATCCCATGATTTAGTGATATCGGCAAAAATGTTTTGACGTTTAGTTTCGGCAGTTTTCAAAGACCTTAATATTTTTTCGCGAGGTTTTGGATCCATTATAAAGGGAAATAAATAAATATATGGACAACTGAAATGAAATTGCAAGGCAATAAACACAATGACATAGAAAATAAATTTTAAAAAATAGAATCAAAAAGGTTCTGATTTGATTTGAAATGGAAAACCAAACGCATAAATAACTTAAAAAGTAAAAAAATAATTAGAAAGAGAAAAAAAGCTAAGATAATCAGAATTTTCACTGATAATTAAATCAAAACAAAGTAAAAATGCAAATGTAAAACTAAGTAAAGATTCATGATGTTTACGTATGAAATCCCGATGCAAACGAACAGGATTAATAGGGTTACAATTTACGATGTATATCTGTACGGTTATAATAAATAATTTTAAGGTAACATTGGATACAATCGAAATTAAATGCGGCTCAGGAGGACCAATAAACATGTAGAGTATTTTTTTCCAAAGAATGTGGACTGTATTACGTACAATAGCGGAACAAGGAAGAAACAGAATAGAAATCAACTTACCACTTTTCGTCCGGATCTCGTCTGGTTTGAATTTCCTTTCTTCCGCACTGCCAAGTGGAGATCTGAAATTCTGATCCTACTTAAACCATCTTTAGGAACATTAATTGTTATAATGAAATTTGACGACTGATATCAACCAATTTTGAACGTTCAAACGACTATAGAGCAATTGGGTGATAATGAGATGAAAAAAATAAAATGTAAAAGAGGGGACACTGGGAGACACTAGAAATTAACATGAACATGTATGTTAACCCTCGGACGCCAAAAAAAGAACAGGTAAGGCACGGACTTACTGGAGACACTTGCACTAAGCACGGAAGCAAACAACATACAGGGTTATAAAAATGGCTAAGGTTGGCAGAGCGGAAATACGCGCGATCTAGCGGAAGCACTAAAGATCATAGAAGACGCCAAAAGGGCTCACTTTAAATTTAACATAACAGAGGGGTGAGTCTTAGCATTTTTAGAGAAAATAAAAAATTAATGGCTAACAAAATAAAAACACTTATAATTGCTATAACAATTAGGCTTGCTTCAGAATTCGTCTTTATTCTGAAGGATGAGATAGAAGAAGCTATGGATTAGAGCAGTGGTTCTCAACCTTTTAGTAACCACGTACCACTTGAAATTTTCAGAGATTTTGACGTACCACCTTATATTTATATACATTTTTATTTATTTATTTATATATAATATATAGTTATATATAATTTAAATTTGGTCAGGTTTAGGAAAATAAAAATGCATTCTACAACTGTATGTATGTATTTACAAAATAAAATGTATCATACATTAAAAACAATCTTGAATTAGTTAATTGAACACAGTCATTTAAATATAAACAGATCCTAATAAGCTTGTTGTTGTTGTTTGTTCTTGATCAAATTTTCAATATCTGGGTCGGTTGAACTTAACTTGATTCTCAAGTCCTCTTCAACACTAATGCGGTTTCGGTATTTATTTTTGATGAACAGCAGCTCTTAAAAGCCCGATTCACATAAGTACGAGGTTACGAATGGAATTAAAAAGATTATCGCTTGTTCGAACACTGATGGATATTCAGTTTTTGTCCCCATCCAAAATTCTATTAAAGATTTTTCTTTAAACGCATCTTTTATTGAGCTGTCACTTATAAGGTCGATGAAACACTCTTTTGAGTGACTAGGACCACTAGGAAATTTCCCTGAAAATGGATTTCTAATCCACTCATATTTAGAAAAATCTTGATTAAAATATTTATCAAAACTCGTTTGAAGGGCTTCCATATGACTAGTGATATCATCAGTCACTTCTGGCCTCAGAGAAATATCATTTTCTTCCAAAAATGCAGTAAGAGTAGGGAATGCAGAGACATCCTTGTCCTGTGCTTGAGAGCGAAACAGAACCAACTTTTTCTTGAAGGATGATATTTTATCTTTGGTAGTGAACACTGTTGTACTTGGCCCTTGAAGTCCCATGTTCAAGGTATTAAGCCTATCAAAAATATCAGCCAAATACGCCAATCGTGATAGCCATTCTTCATCATTGAACAAGTGTTTCATGTCATGATTTTGTTCACTTAAAAACCTAAAGACTTCTGACCTCAGTTCAAATAGACGAGTTAGGGTCTTGCCTCGTGACAACCATCTAACCTCGGTATGTAGGAGGAGAGTTTGATATTTTGCACCCATATCTTCACACATTAAAGAGAAAAGCCGTGAATTAAGAGCCCTGGCCTTAATAAAATTAATGACCTTTACGCTATCCATTAAAACAGACTTAAGGTTGGCAGGCATAACCTTAGAAGCCAAAGCTTCTCGGTGAATAACGCAGTGAGTACTTTGACATTCTGGAGCAACTTTTTTTATTCTTGCTCCTAATCCACTTAAATGAACCGACATAGCTTTTGCTCCGTCCGTGCACAAACCAACACATTTAGACCATGATATTCTCGCTTTTATAATGTACTCATTTATGACATTAAATATGTCCTCAGCTTTAGTGTTTGATTCAAGAGGTTTGCAAAATAAAAATTCTTCCTTTACTACACTTTGATAATAAAAACGTATAAATACAAGAAGCTGCGCCATATTTGTTATGTCTGTGCTCTCGTCTACTTGCAGTGCAAAATATTTACATTCGCGCAGTTGAAGTAAAAGCTGTTCTTCAATACTCGAGGACATCTCCACAATTCGCCTCTTTACTGTGTCATTCGACAACGGAATTTCCTCGATCTCCTTTGCTGCCTTTTCGCCTAATACTGCCTCGACCATATCCTTAGCGACCGGAAGTAAAAGTGTCTCGCCAATTGTATGAGGCTTCCCTTCTTTAGCTATTCTATAACTGGCAAGGTACGATGCTTTGACTAGTTTTTTGTCTATATTTACAAATTTTGCCATGCACTGATTTTCTCTCTTACACAATTCAGATTTTCTTTGAAAAAATTCAATAGGTTTGTCAACCAAATCGGGATGCTTAGTAGTCTGGTGCCGCTTTAGTAAGGAAGGCTTCATGCTCTGATTTGAAAGTGTTTCTGAGCATACAACACATTGTGGAATAGGATTATCGTTATTTTCTGTGCCAGGTTTTACTATAAATCCTAACTGTAAATAAGTTGCATCGTACTTACGATTTGGCTGAGGTTTAATCTTCTTTTGACTGTCCTTAGAGGTGGAGGGGTTAGACAAATATCGCTTCATTATGTCCACTAAAAACTAATGCTGAATTACTACTAAAAACTAAAACTGAACTTCACTTCATGGAACACAATAAAAAAACAGCTAACATTGGCATCTGAATGAAACTACTGGGTGAGAAAGTAACACAGCTCATGCCACTGTCAAAACAAAACTGACGGGGTGGGAGTCACTCGGGTTGTTTGTGTAGCCTCAAGGTCAGCGTCAAACTGCCACTATTCTATGTAAAACACAGATGGAGGAATTGTATTCTTAACGAGGAAATGTTGCATCGTAACTGTGAATTAATGTTATTCGCATTCAACAGTTTTTATTGTTATTATTAATATATGATTGCGTACCACCTGAAATGTCCCCGCGTACCACCGGTGGTACGCGTACCACCGGTTGAGAACCTCTGGATTAGAGAATAAGCAATCGTGAGAAGAAAAGATTAATTTCTAATATTATTTTTCTTTAAAATGGATAAAAGTATTATTAACATCAATATAATACAATATAAAAGTATAAATTAACATCATAATCAAATTTCATTTTTTCACCTTATTAAAATTACTAAGTATTTGTAACATAATTACTATGAAATTTATTAGAAATTGTATTTTATATTCTCAAAGTACTCCTATATGCTTTAATGAAATAACTTTAAAACTTTAATTTCCAATGCTTAAATATGATTATCTGCTATAACCCGACTAATTGAAATTAATATTAGTTTCAGCTCGGGAACCGCAATCATACATGAACGAGTATAAAATAACTGTTGAAAATGGAAAAATTCGCATAAAAAAAATAAGAACTACGAGACCAATTCCCATTGATCTAAACCTGTTGAAGGCTATAATTAGCCCAAAGAAGCCAAGAGAAGCCATGTCCTGAGATATCTAAGATGAAAAACAAACAGTGTTGCCAAACAATAAACACCACCAAGGAACGAAATTCAAAATAAACTTGATTCTGAAATTTTTTTTTTCACAACAAAAAACAAATCAAATGGGATTCAAAGAATATATATCAATTAATATTACAAAAATTGAAATATAATTACGCAAGTTTTATTAATGAAACAGCAACAGCTTTTTGCATGCCAATAAACGTAGTATTTAAAAACATTAAATCATGAATAGTAAATCATAATATCAAAAATGTATAAATATTGCATTTCTGAAGGGCTAAAGAGAGAAGGGAGTATCAAAAATAAAAGAGATACCATTAGGATTTTAACTATAGGCTTCTGAACATTATAAGCTTATATAACATAGACTGTGGTTCATAGTGCACTTCAAGATTTTGATCATAACCCAAATAAGATACTGCTTTAATTTCTTTAACTGCATTTGTAAATTATACCAATTCTGGAAATAATTATTGTAAAATAATATCAGAGAAGAATAAAGAACATATCAATATCAACCACTTCTTCATAAACTTAATACGTATTTGCCTAAGGAGCATAAACCTATTAGAACTCTACCTAACCCAAGAGGAGATGAAAGTGCCTAAGCAGCTTATACATAGACCCTAAAAAGCTTAAAGATAACCATGTCTGATTCGAAACGTGTGATATTATTATATTAACTAATTATTATATATTATAATAATTTACCCATTTCATTTTTAAAACAGTCTCATCTTTTTTATTTTGTTCTTACATCAGAAGCTTTCGGTGCTTGGCACCATATTCATCTAAAAATATTTATCATGTTATAATATATATAAAAATATTTTTTGTACAATATTTTTTTATTGTCATTAGTCATTTTAGCATTTTCATACCTGTATTTTATTATCCTAGTGGACATCGTCTGATTTCTAAAAAATTTTTTTGATAAGATTCATCTTCGTCACACGTAGGGATTCTATTTAATATAATGTTAAAAAATTAAAATTTAAAGTCATAAGATATTTTTTTATATTATATTTTACTGAAATTTTGTATATAATACCTTTACTGGAAACATGGGAAACATCCGTCTACTGCTTCTATAATTCAACCAATGGATTAAGTCCTTCTTTATTATAAACATCCCCACCCTAGCCCCCACTGCTTTAAATTGACCGATCAAGTTGTACATTATTTTTTTATTTTATTGTAGAATGTGGTTGATAACTTGAGAATATTGTAAGGAAATGTTGGCCGATTCTAGTTTTGAATTCATTAATTCTTTCTGATTTGCTGCAATGTAGATAGCTTCTAAAAATTTTCTTTTTGGTCCCGAGTTTGATCTATGAAGTATTTTTGTATTTTCAAAGTCTATCTCATGCCTATTGTTTTTTGCATGGTTGGATAATGCTTTTTTTGTTTTTGATTTTGGTTTTAAATTATTGTTGTGATTATAAATACGCGTTTTTAAATCGGTCGAGGTAACTCCAATATATGATTTGTCACAGCTTTTACAAGGTATTTTATATATTAGGTTGCGTTGAATTAATATTGGTATTTGGTCTTTTGTTTTAGTAATTAAATTTCTGATGTGATGTTTTGGTTTTAAGGAAAATTTGAATTCATTTACATCCATATCTTTAAATGTTTTTATTACGTTATGGGTTAAGCCTTTTATGTATGTAAGCGATTTGTATTTCGGTAAATTATTATGTTGTTTAAGGGGAGTCTCGGTGGTGTTTAGAGGGTTGGAGTTTTCTGATTTTTAGTTTTGTTCTGTATTGTTGTCTGTGAATTCAATGTTTTTGAAAAACTGTTTTATACTGGTTTGTGATTGTGGGTAGGTTAATTTCGGAGTGTTTTTTTCTGTTATTTTTTCTTTATTTTTTTGTTTTGTTGGTTTCTATGCGAATCTTACTATTTATTTCATGTTTTCCCTTTTCCTTAGTTTCGTTTAAGACATTGTACCAAATTTTGTTTATAATTTTTTTGGGTAAAAACTGTTTTCTAAGATTTTGAATATTTTTATTTTTACATCGTTTAAGAAAACATCATCAGTTATTTTTATAGCTTTTTTAATTAAATTAGTGCTTACATTGATTATCTGGGACCGAGGGTGGTTTGAATAAAAATTGAGGGCGTAATCTCCTGTTATTGATTTTTGGAACCATTTTGTTGAAATAATTTATTTTTTGAAGAGAAAAGATTTGGCTCAGCCGGGAGTCGAACCCGGGTCTCCTGCGTTATATGCGAGGATGCTAATCGCTACACCACAGAGCTCGGCTCAAGGCAGAGCAAATCCTTCCTCTTCACTGATAGGATTTGCTCTGCCTTGAGCCGAGCTCTGTGGTGTAGCGGTTAGCATCCTCGCATGTAACGCAGGAGACCCGGGTTCGACTCCCGGCTGAGCCAAATCTTTTCTCTTCAAAAAATAAATTATTTAAAAATAATTTAAAATTGGTGGTCAGCCACAATTTAAGATTGGATTAATTAAAAACATTTTGTTGAAAGTTTGTTTTTTTCCCGGCTAATTGTCATATCAAGAAAGTTTATGGAATTATTTTTCTCGATTTCAGATGTAAATTTAACACGGTTATGTACCTTGTTTAATGCATCTATGAATTTCGAATGGTGGTCATTTTTTATAATTATAAATAAGTCGTCTACATATTTTTTGATTAATCGTGGACTAACTTGTGATGCCAAAAGAGCTTTATCTATGATATGGTTCAGTACGATACCTGACAAATTAACGGATAAACTAGAACCCATCGGTAATCCGAAAATTTGTTTATAAAGTTGTTTTTGAAACGAAAAATAACCGTTTTCCGTGCATAATTTAATACCTTCCAAAAATAAAATTTTACTTTTTATGGATGTATATGGTTCGATTTTTTCCCAATTTTCTGAAATTAGTTTATAAGCTAAAGTAAGTGGCGTATTCGTAAAAAGGGAAACGACATCATAACTGAACATCGTATCTTCGTCATTGATATGATTGTTAATATTAATTATATTTTTTAATTTAATGGCGTTCTTAATATCATAATTGTTGTTATTATTGGAATTGTTTAAGGTGTGATTTAAAAATTTTGCTAACGCGTGCGTAGGTCCTTCCGTTCCATCCACTATTGGTCTACATGGGTTATTTTCTTTGTGGGTTTTTATTAGTCCATGGATTCTAGGTATTCTGGAATAATTGTTTAGAAGTTTGCTTTTTGTTGTTTTGTCGATATATTTGACTCTTTCTAATTTGTCAAGATATTCAGAAATTAGTTTATTTAAACTCTTGCTTGGATCTTGTCTAATAGTTTTATATACGTTTTTATCGTTAAGTAATTCCAACATTTTTTTATTATATTGTTCTTTATAAATAAAAACAATTTTTTTAGTTTTAACTGCTTTTATAAGGTAGAGTTCAGGATTGTTTTTGAGAAATCTTTTGGTATTTTTGCAATCTTCCTTTACTTTATTAACAAATTCAGTTAATTTTTTGTTTTTACAACTATTATTTTTGTTTTTATTCTTGTTGATGAAATTCAACATAGTTTTATTAAAATTATTTCTCAATGCATTTTTATGACTATCTGATGTATTTATGTTGTCTAGTATATTTTCAAATTCGGCTAGGAGTTCGATTAAACTATGATTATAATTATTAGTAAAAAAGTTGTAGGATTCACCCAAGCTCAAGAAATTTTGAGTGTCATGTGGTATTATAACGTTTGTTAGATTAATAATTCTGTTTTGCAAGTATAATTGATTATATTTTTTCAATATTTCTGATTCATGGACATTTATCTGTTTTTTAGGGTCAATATTACTTGACGTTATTGTAGTTTTAATATTATTATTTTTTCTGTTTTTTGTACCAGTTGTGTAAGGATTGATTAATTTTGTAGTATTCATTTTTAAGGCTTTGAGTCTAATTAATTCAATTTTAATTTTGTAAATTTGATTAAAAAATTTTTTTATTAATATTCGTTAACCGTGGAAATATAAAATTGTTTTGACTAGCAATCGATTTTATGAATTTTTCAAGATTGTTGTTATAATTTTGAAAAATCCAATATGCCTTCAAGATTAACAAGTTTATTGTTTATGCTATTAAAAAAATTAGTATTTTTGTATTTAATTAGAAAAGTTGTATTGAAGCAATTTTCCAGTTTGATAGTATGGTGAAGAAGGTGGTTAGGGGTTATACCGTTACTTTTACAAAATTTTAAATAATAGATTTTACATTTACTATCTAGTACTTTATAAAATAAATTGGAAAAGGTATGAAGATGCATAAAATCATGTTATTTTTTCTTTATTATTTTGTTTTGTTATTGTTTTGTTGGTTTCTATGCGAATCTTACTATTTATTTCATGTTTTCCCTTTTCCTTAGTTTCGTTTAAGACATTGTACCAAAACATCACATCAGAAATTTAATTACTAAAACAAAAGACCAAATACCAATATTAATTCAACGCAACCTAATATATAAAATACCTTGTAAAAGCTGTGACAAATCATATATTGGAGTTACCTCGACCGATTTAAAAACGCGTATTTATAATCACAACAATAATTTAAAACCAAAATCAAAAACAAAAACAGCATTATCCAACCATGCAAAAAACAATAGGCATGAGATAGACTTTGAAAATACAAAAATACTTCATAGATCAAACTCGGGATCAAAAAGAAAAATTTTAGAAGCTATCTACATTGCAGCAAATCAGAAAGAATTAATGAATTAAAAACTAGAATCGGCCAACATTTCCTTACAATATTCTCAAGTTATCAACCACATTCTACAATAAAATAAAAAAATAATGTGCAACTTGATCGGTCAATTTAAAGCAGTGGGGGCTAGGGTGGGGATGTTTATAATAAAGTAGGACTTAATCCATTGGTTGAATTATAGAAGCAGTAGACGGATGTTTCCCATGTTTCCAGTAAAGGTATTATATAAAAAAATTCAGTAAAATATAATATAAAAAAATATCTTATGACTTTAAATTTTAATTTTTTAACATTATATTAAATAGAATCCCTACGTGTGACGAAGATGAATCTTATCAAAAAAATTTTTTAGAAATCAGACGATGTCCACTAGGATAATAAAATACAGGTATGAAAATGCTAAAATGACTAATGACAATAAAAAAATATTGTACAAAAAATATTTTTATATATATTATAACATGATAAATATTTTTAGATGAATATGGTGCCAAGCACCGAAAGCTTCTGATGTAAGAACAAAATAAAAAAGATGAGACTGTTTTAAAAATAAAATGGGTAAATTATTATAATATAAAATACATACAACAGTCTACTTATCCTATCCTAATTATTATATTATATTTACTTACATCCCTAAGACACAAACTGTGGAGTAAGTCAAGGTATGGTCTTAGAATGTGCAGTCTCCAATGCTGTGGAGAAGAAGGCTCTGGATAAAGCATCTGTCTTTTTTATAATCTATTTACTATCAGTTAATTAAAATAAGGGACAAACCCCAAAACCAATAAAAGAAAACAAAACAGGAAACGTCATAAATTGTTCATTATCGATCCTGTAATAACTGGTAAAAAGTCCCAAGGTATTCCGCACTGGATTTTGTTTGGGAGGAGGGTGAAGAGAGGAAGGAAACTTATTTGTCTCAAGGTTTTTACTAATAATTCCAAAAGAATTCATCGCACAGAAAATTGTATTCTCCTTAATAAAGTTCAGGGGAAATGTACGTAAAAACTGAGTAACTTGCAAAGTTCGGGTAATTTTTTGTTTTGTAACTTTAATATAACCTAATCAGTACGTTTAGTTATACAAGTTTTCCAACAGTTTTCTTTTGAATTTTGATCGATTTTAAAAGTTTCTGTGGCCTGAAAAACACGAGGTTTTCGGACTACTTAAACCTTTTTGATAATTAATCAAGAAAATCTATCGCACCAAAATTGTAGTAGCTTGAAAATAAAATAATATTTGGCGTCGAATGAGTCCCTAGGAGTTAAATTCGGGTCGATTCACCAATACCGTGTGGAATGTGAGATGTGACATGTCACAGCACGATTTTTTCTAACATAGCGCAAATTGAAGACGCGACGCTACGCAGAGCTACCTCCTGACAAGACAAAAAGGCGCAAGAGAGGACAACAGAGTTGGGCATATTTATAATTAGTAGTAGAAACGACGGATTGTGCAATTGTGAACTAGGTCACGCCGTCTGGAAGGGCGAGGGGGGTGTATAACTAGGGTGAGGGGGGACGGTTGATTGCACAATCCGGCAACGTCGCATGGAATGTGTGAGATGTGGCAACATCGCTTTGTTTACATCGTGCTGTAGCAGAGCAATATGTGACCTTGAGGGTCATTGACCGACCTTGTGAGAGCGAGGGGGGTGTTGTTCTAGGGTGAGGGGGGGTTTGTTTGTTTACATTTAACCGGGTTGACCCAGTTCACAACCCGGCCAGGTGTGTGTAGGTGCATGACTCAGCCGGTTCATTGACCCTTTGTTTACATTATGCCTGTGACATCATCCTCTGAGTGGGAGTTTTGTTTGTTTACATTTAACGGGTTGACCCAGTGCACAACCCGACCAGGTGTAATGCATAGCTGCATGACTCAGCTGTTTCATACAAGTTCATTCATAATTCATAAGCACTGATGTCGGAGGAATAACGGTAGCTCCACTCTTATATAGCCCGCTTGCAGTGGCGGGGAAGAGACGCGCATTCAGCACTGATTACGATGCCTTGAGCGGGCCTGTTATCTGTTTAAAAGGGGGGGGGGCAGATATCAGCCGCGCTGATTATAAACAAGACGACAAAGAACCATTCATTCGCTTATCGATGGTCAGTCAGCGTTTTGTAAGCCAAGTCGGCGCGAGCTCTGCACTATGATAATCGAGGAGTTAAGACGATATCAGTCATTCGCTTATCGATGGTCAGTCAGCGTTTTGTAAGCCGCCCTGACATGAAAGAGCGGTTTCTCTGGAAATCGCTGCAGGAGCGGTTTCCTACTGCAGGTGGAGTGGCATTCATTCGCTTATCTGTGTTATCTATTTGAAAGGATGCCGCCCCGAGTAGGTTTGTCGAGGAATGATAACATCCGCCCGGGTGCAATCGAGCTCCCCTTTGATGTGATGTAACGAGTCGTCTTTTGAATTCATTGACCAAGCTTAGTAAAAGCGAGGAATTTATTTTTTTCCGTGGCAACACCGGACGGTCTCGAGTTAAGGCGCGTGGAGGAGTTATTTTTAAATTTTGGACAATAATGAGATACGGTTTTGAAGGTCGCTGATTTAATGTTGGATTAACGATCTCAATTCAAGATATCTGTACTTTTACCGTTTTAAATATAAAAATTACAGAAATCAAATCGATATTAAAAAATACGGGCAATGGAATGAGTGAGATGTGGCAACATCGCTTTGTTTACATTCGAGCTGACATCGATCCCGGGCGATCATCGATCATCGGGAGGGGTGTTCTGGGGCCAATTTGGAGGCAACCTCCCTGACTGGTAAGGTGTATAGAGATGTTGGTGTCTGTTTCACCATTACTCCTCCTCCTAGAATTGATTGAAGGAAATCCGTGGATAACATCGCGTGAATGTAATTGAAGGCTACTACCTAGTACGAACGAAAGTCGGTAAATCAGAACAGACAATTAAGGAAGAAATTATTTTTTAAATAAAAAGCCAATTATTTATTTATATAATTTGGTTTTAAAAGAAAAAATTTATTTTATTTTCATGCTGATATTTCTTTAGTCTTACAGTTCCAGCATCCCAACAGTTTGTTGGGAATAGGTGTAAGGTTATGTTATTCTTACAAAACAGTTGGGGTCACCTGTGGTATAGTGGTTAGCATGGCAGCCTACAATACTAAAGGTCGCAGGTTCGCGCCCAGCGGTGGTATAGAATATTACAAAGCCTTTCCAATGGAACATTCTAAAAATCTATATTATATTTAACAAATATTATGTTTATTTTATCTTATAATGGCCGTGGGGCCAAGGTCCTCCATCATCAAGGATGTGTCTTTTATCATCGAAAGATCTTTGTTTGTTTTAATAGTAAATACATTATGGTTGAATGATCTGAAGTTTGTAACATCATGTTTACATTGTATGTTATTTTTTAAACAGGTAACATAATGTTCAAATTTGATTTTATTTTTTAACAGTAGATTTACTAATTCCTTTTAATGTCTATTGTAGACCTTAAGGCTACAAATTTATGAATTATTTCACCATTTGCCTCATCTTTAAACTTACCCATTACTTTCTTATTCTTAACATTATATAATTTATGGTTTGGAAGATAATCTGGACTATTTAAGTATAACTAATTTTGCTTTTAATGTCTATTGTAAACCTTAAGGCTACAAATTTATGAATTATTTCACCATTTGCCTCATCTTTAAACTTACCCATTACTTTCTTATTCTTAACATTATATAATTTATGGTTTGGAGGATAATCTAAAGTATCCAAGTAATTATTCATACTTACCATATTATAGGTCTTCAGAACATATAGAATAAACGAACGAGTCAGTATCCATATACATTAAATTAACATTTTGTCCATACTTTTTCAACATTACGTCATAATGATATTTATACATAATGTTTTTTGATATATCTAATATTGACATTCCAACGTATATCGGTTTATCAAATTTTATTTTAGTCTTTTCCATATGAACAAGAGCCAAATTCTCAGAATAAATTGTACGGTCCTTAAAATTTGGTTTAGATTTCTCTAGCTTTCTAGGGTCTGAATCTTATAAAATTATAAAAAAGATATGAAAACCAAAGAAAAAATGTCGGATCGAAGAAGTTAGAATAAAAAGAAAATATATGGTTATTTGTTATAAACTTTGGTAAATTTATATGTAAAAGTTGTAAAAATATAGAAGATACATTAGAATTGTTAAATTCTAACAAAATGACTACACAATCCAAGAAAAAATGACTTTGAAGTGAAGATGAGAAAAGTTCAAGTCTTAATAAAATAAAGAGGGCTAAAGGGGTTTCGAAACACTCTTTAAATAAATTTATAAAATCAAGAATCTTATAAAAATATTTTTTATTTTGCAATCAAATAATACCTTATAATATTGACAAAGATGAAAATCATGATAAATCTGTCCTTAGAGTTCCAATGAATATGATTCGAGTACATTTGGTAAGTTCAATACAAATGAATAAAAAAGCACTATC